>CBVK0100097245.1:0-33579 GCA_900067695.1 Picea abies
ACGCTCTTCCGATCTCAGTTCATAAATGTCCCAAATGTCTGTCTAACACATAATTAGGTAAAGCATCAGTCAATGTATTTAGATATCTAGGAATGTGTTGATATTCGATATAATCAAAATAGTGTTCCAAGAGGAAAATTCGTAAATATACCTGTAATAAAGTAGGACTTCGGATAGCATAGACCTTACTTAATTGTATTACTACTAGTTGCAAATCGAGTCGTATAACCAGGTGGTGGATACCAAGTGAAATATCATCAATCAATAATTCGATGATGGCGCTATATTCTGCAATATTATTGGTCGCACGATCGAGGCAAACACCTCATAGACTGATGAGTTCGTTTTTAGGTGCGTAAATTTCCCATGCAAAGAAGCTAAGTTCTGAGACCTATGACTAGCACCATCGGCGAAGCCAATGTGGGGTAGTGAAGACTAGGACATCTAGAAACCAAGTTCAACGCAAGGTAAGTGGTTGAGAGAAGAAACCAAATAACGAAAAAGCACACTAAAGTAACACACAAAAGTATGATACAATAAAATACAATCACTCATGCACAGATGATCTAAGCATAGTAATTCTTTAAGTAAAGCCCATTTATGGGCTCACTCAAAGGGATACCATCATAGTCCACTAACTTGTAGGCTCCTTTTTCCAACACTCACCTGACGATATAAGGACCTTGCCACATAGCCTCAAATTTCTGGCTCCTAACAAATCCCAATATTGTTCATAAAGGAGAACTAGATCTCCTTTAGAGAACACATGTGGTTTGACATGTTTATCATATTGAGCTTTGACGCATTTCTTCTGGGTTTCTATAATTAGGGTGGCATCACGACGGGTTTCGTCTAGTTGCATAAGATACAACAGACGTTCTTCTTCAGCGGAAGTGTTTGGGAGAAGTTCAACAACAAGCTTTAGAGATGGTATCTCACATTCAATTGGCAAGATGGCTTCTATACCATAAACTAACTGGAACGGTGAAAACCCGGTAGCAGACTTGACAGATGTCCGGTAAGCCCACAATGCCGAAAACAACATCGTGTGTCAACTAGTTTTGTGAATCCCTATCATTTGTCAAAGCATGTTAATTAGGACTTTGTTTATTGCTTCAACCTGGCCATTGGCCTATGGGTAATAGGGTGTTGAGTTTTCATGGTGAAGACCCAACTTTTCTGTGAGTTCGGACATCATAAAATTTCTAAAGTGGCTACCGTGATCAGTAACAATAGCTTGAGGAACACCAAACCGAGAAATGATGTGATTGAATATGAATAATGTTGTATTCTTTCCAGTATTTTCGAATGTTGGCATCACCTCAGCCCATTTCGTAAAGTAATCTACAGCTATAATAACGTATCCATGCCCCCCGGTCGAGTGAGATTGACATGTCATGAAATCGATACCCCATTTCGTAAAAGGTCCAATGGAGACTACAGGGTGTAGAGGAGCAGGGCGTGATCATATTTTATTGTTGTAGGTTTGGCAAGCGTGGCATTTTTGGACATCAATAATACAATCATTGAATAAAGAAGGCCAAAAATACCCAGCTCGCAATATTTTCTGGGCAGTAGCATACCCAGACATGTGACCACCACATGCTCCAGAATGGTAGTCATTTAGGGCTTTCTCAGCTTCGTCAAATGTGAGGCAGCATCGAAAAATGGAGTCAAACCCACGACAATAAAGAGTATCATCGAGGATAATATACTGACAGGCTTGGTAGTGTATGTGATGGTGGCCAGTACTAGACAAATCGGGCCGGAAAGTCTGGGTCTAGAGATATATGATGATATCCCCATACCAAAGGTCATCGAAACTAATCAGAAAAAGGGATTTATCGGGTAATGAATCCTCTGCAACATTTTCCATCTCAGAACAGGGAAGGTCGCGTATCAATTCGGCAAACACCGAGGATTTCTTGGACTTAGCATGTTTGAATTCTAAGTCCAACTCCTAGAGTATTACAATCCATTTGGAGTATTTTCCCCCTAGTAATTGGCGTGTAAGAATGTGTTGCATAGGGTTGCAGTTGGAAATCACAGTAGTCTTGCGTAAAAGGATATAGTGTTGGAAATGTTGAACAGCTTGGACGGTGGCCAAGGCTAGTTTTTCAACATGTAAATACTTGGTTTCGGTAGTCGTGAGACTCCGAATCAAATAATAAATGACATGTTCATCATGAGAATCATCCTCCTGGACTAGAACCATAGCAATGGTAGAGTCTAAGGCTGGAGATACAGGAAATAATCTCAACTATAATCGGGTGGGAAAAGTAGTGGGGTATGGGTTAAGGTCATTTTTAAAGAATCAAAAGCTTTGTTGGAAATGGTATCCCATACAAATTCAGAACCTTTCTTGAGTAGTCAAGTAAAACCAAGAGTTAACTATGCATAGTTTGGGATGAAACGACGTAGAAAGTTTTCCTTCCCTTGCAAACTTTGTAGTTGGCGAAGTGAGGAAGGAGGAGGGAGATTGAGAATTGCCTCAACCTTCAAAGGATCTACCCTGATCCCTTGACATGAAATAATAAATCCTATAAGTCGGTCGGATTATACACAAAAAACACATTTGTGGGGATTCAAGCATATATGGTAAAACCGACAGCGATGGAAAATGGCGCGGAGGTGTGTTGGATGATCTACTCAGCACATGGAATGAGCTGGTAATTCATCGAGATATGGCTACACAATGTGCTTTATATCATGAAAGGCGTACGACATAGCATGTTGAAAAGTTGTGCCAGCATTATTTAAACCGAAGGGAAGTTTCTAATAGGCAAAAGTTCCCCAAGAACAAATAAAAGCAGTCTTGTGTTGGTCTTTGGGTACGATATTGATTTGATTATATCTGGAGAAACCATCCATCAGAGAGAAGATTTCACTTCCGGCACAATTGTCGATGATTTGGTCAACGAAGGGGGTAGGAAATTTGTCTTTAGGACAAACTTTATTAATGTCTCTATAATCAACGCATACGCAGATCGTACCTTGTTTCTTGTTAACCAGAACAAAATTGGAAACCCAGTCAGTTAGAGCCATAGGGTAAATAAATCCATCTTTGAGAAGTTTCTCAACTTCAAGACTTGAGCGTGTTGTGGGATTGAGTTAAAGGAGGAGATTTAATGGCTTTCCAGTAGGTAATAGACCTGACACACATCGAGGCACCCTCATCAATAACTATTCTACAAATGTTCTTGTCAGAGACAATAACTTGTATTTGGAATGTGATTTGAGGGGGTAACCTTGGAATGTGATCTTCCAAGTCAAAAATTATTAAATTTGTATCGGTAGGGTTGATTCCACCAATAGCTTTCAACAGTGCCTTCCGTTGTATAGGACAACTCTGAAGGACTTCGAGGGATGACATTGTGGACAGTGCTTGGGCTAGATCTTTGACAATACTGTAGTTCTGGGCAGCACGTGCATGAGGATTGAAAGAATATTTTTGGACAACACCCTTTGGGGGAGGGTGAAGAATTGTATCTAGGCTCAATCATTCAAGATGAAGAGGACCATTGGAAGGTGGATTCGTGGGAGATGGTTGGACCAACGAAGGAGGTATTTCATCAACCTTCTCTTTGGAGGAAGAATAATCTTTGGCTCGAGTGGTAAGTGTGATGTCATTCTTCTTTGAATCACCTGTACACATTAAGACATAGGATGTAGTGGAGGGGGAAGGTTGGTCATGAATGACCAATTGGGCCTATTCTTGAGAAGGGAAGGGTTGTGAAAACACGGCCAGAGTAGGCGGTTTTGGGGTCCCTTGAAGGAACTTAATAACCTTGGCTCATCTTGGACAATCCTTAGTGTAGTGATCATCACCACAGATAAGACAAGGGTATCAGTGTTTGCACTTATCCTTATCATCAATAGGTTGTGTTTTGGTCTTCTCAGATTGTGGATTATTTTTATCTTCATTGTTTTTACCCTTCCCTTTTTTGGATTTATGTATTTTCAGCGGGGGTAGATTGAACAGACTTCACCTCAGAAGTCTTGTCGGTGGGAGGGGTAGGAGATGGAGCATTTTGAACATTAGAAGAAATGGATTTGGGGTTGTTGCTAGAGTCTTGGATGGAATGGGGTTGGGCATGGAAATTGCCAATCACACCATCAGTTGCATGATAAGCAACAGGAGTATTTGAAGTAGCAGAAGTAGAAGGACAAGGTGTGTCAGGGAGTAAGTCATAAAGAGTACCCGTTTGTGAGTAAACGAGGTCGAGGTATTAAGCATGACTAATCACCTGTTCTTCTGTGACAACTCCACACATGGTGATTTCATGAGTGATTTCATTCATGAATGATTCCGTGAACCACTCTGTCAACAACTGATCGAGAAGTTCGAGTTTGATGAGAAGTCGTCTCTATCGCCACTCATGAATGTGATCAGAGATATGAGTGGCTTTGGTTTGTTTGAAAGAACTCAAAATTTTGGTTCCCGTTTTGTAACGGATTGGTAACTGGTAGTGGGTGAGGAAATCCATAGCGAGGGTGTTGAAGTCGGTGAAGAAGCCTCGTGGTAATTCTATATACCACTTTGCGGCAGAACCTGTGAGAGTTCACTGAAAAAGGAGTAAATGAATAGAGTCATCCATCAAAGAGTTGGATGAACACCAAAGGTGAAAATTCATTACATGATTGTTCAGGTCCTCTCCTGGTTTACCATCGAATTTAGGGATTTCAAATGGTAGTTTGGTCGGTAAAGCAGGCCATTGAGGAGAGTGACGAATTGGATAATTTAAAATTCTCGAAAGGTGAGGGAGGTCCAGGGTGGCTAAGAAGGGTAATTGTCTATTCACGTGTGGGTACTGGTGACTTTGGAGAGGGAGTCTCGTCAGTAGACCAATAGGACCGTAAGTAGTTGGCATATAATGCGAAGATCCGGGCAGATTTGATTGTTATTGTGGAGGCAGATAATTTATAGGGTTGTATTGGTGAGGGATGTTCCCTTGAACAGGGGCGTGGGGTTGAGCATTCGAGCCCCAAATAGGATTGGACTAACCTGGATATGGTTGGCCTATACTAGGGGGTATAAAAGAGATAACTTGAGGTGGTTGGCCCCCAATCAAATGAGGGTTGTTTTGGATAAGATGGTTCCAATACTGGGCCAAAGATGGAGGTATGTTTTGTCCATAGGGTGGGGTAGGTGGGGGTTTCCCTCCAATCGAGGGTTGCATCCCAATTGGTATTTGTCCTGCAAAAGGGAATTGGGTTTGGCCTCCTTGGTGAAATTGTCCACCAACAAGAATTTGGTAATGAGGTGTGAAAGATTAGATGGTGCCAATAAGGTCGGTGCCTCTAATAGAGGATGGAAGAGGCCCTCTAAAAGGGGTTTGGGGAAGTGTTGGAATGAAACCAGGATCGAGATGGTGCCCAGAAGGAGTGGAAATGCCAGGAGTCTCGGATGGGATTTATGTAGGAGCAGGAATAGAAGCATTCAACGCATGATATCTGGGGGGAAGTGTTGGGGTGAATCTAGGCGAAAGTGACGTGCCAATGGGAGCTTGGCTAGCCACCGTCATCTCGGTGTGAGGACGTGTAGTATCTAGGACCATTGTGTAATGGACCGTTTGTAGGGGGATAGTCAAGATGTGGTCTACTGGCGGAGCGTCTGAACCAGGAAAATAATAGGCAGTAGTAAAAGGTATTGCGTCTAGATTGGATGTTTCAGGCAGCTCAGGTGTGATAGTGATATCAACAACTACTCCTGAGCCAAAGAGATCCCGTCTAAAAATTCTAGTAGTCCAAAAAGGATCTTGACCCTCAGGTCCTGTGAAAGGTCTGGTTGGTAATCCAGAAGACTCAACAACTATTTCTCTGAAAGAATTCACTCTAACAACACTTCTCACAAAGTCGGGAGGAAGTCAGAATTCCTCTCGAGAATTGGTAATTAAAAACCATTCTAAAGAGTTAGTTATTTCCACTTGTGGAGTGGAAACATCTTGGACTTCACTCTGTTGAGGAGGGCCCTCCAATGAGTTGGTAGGAAAGGGTTGAGAACCTTTCAAATCTTTTGGAGGTAGGCCTTGCATTCTACGTGAATGACATGGAGGGTCAATTGTGATGGAGTTAAAATCTTACGAAATAAATTCTATGGCCAACTTGGGTAAACAAACAGCACACGCTAGTAAAATCTAGGAATCAAAACCAAGCAAACAAGACCTTCCAATTCTGAAGTCACTAGTTAGTGATGAAATCCAAATTCGTGACGAGGAGACAAGAAGGGGCTAGGCTAGGGTGGAAAATTTACATTGACGACCTACTTAACAAACTTACACCCTAGTACAAGCTCCCACACATAATCATGGGTATACCCTCCAAGGAGCCTGTGTGAGTCTAGACAATGTCGATTCTAGGTACCATGAAGACTTACCCCTCCACAGTCACCTTGTGTAAGACCCTAAGAAGATAGGATACTAAGGTTACCACAAACAACAATGATGCCTGGGGAAATGATCGATAGTCCGATCCACACGCAAGGGCAGGGTATCTAGCTCGAAATCAACTTGAGAGGTTTCCACTCATCATTGTGGGTATACCTTCAAGTGACCCCCCTAATATGTGCAATCTCTACACCGAGATCAATAAAGCAGGGTGAGTAACTCTATCAATCTCAATGCGACCTCCAGTTTGACCCTTGTGTGAGAAGGGTTGCCCAAGACAAAATGTTGCAAATGGAATTTGACACTCCTTATCACAAGATACAGTTGTGTGTTTTGTGCTTTGGAGATTGTGTCTCACTGCCTATTCCAAAGCTCTAGCCTAGCTAATGTTGGTGCAAAAGAGCCCTATAAAAAGTTACTAGTTGAATTTTAAAAATTGCACAATATTATTAAAGGTTGTTGTTACTCAAGAGGGAGGCGGAGATGAAACCGGTGTTTTGTAAGACTTAGACCCAACTTTGCGTAAATAGAAATGAATGATACAAACTTTTGTTCGATGAATTCTATCTACAACAAGGAGAAGGGAGTTTTTCTGGAACAATGCAAACTATGATGTACAATTCTCTTTTCAAATGTAGTACCAAACAATCATGGATAACGTAAATTCACTATTCGCTCTCTTTTAATGCCAATATTTTCTGAATGATTGCTTAAAAGAACAAGACTTAAAATTTTATTTTTTTTTTAGAAGCCAAAAATAGGGATGGAGCTAAGAAAAGGTAAGCAACCAAAGAAAAAACAATACTCAATAAACACCCAAATCAAATCTTTCAATGGAGATAAAAATAAAAACCGACAAGAAAAAGTTTCTTGAAATGTATATGGACAAAGAAATTTTCTAAGAAGCAAGCAATCTAAAGAAATAATTACCCTAACTTTTAAACTGATTAAAGACTTTTGACCAAACAAGCACTCAGATCTTAGAATATGAGATTATACCCTCGTTGGTAAAAGGTTGAGAAGTAAAAACTGGGAAAAATATTAAGAAGATTTTTTGATCTCCGAAAACTAATCAACCGCAAGATTCGAAGTCAAGAAACAGTCAAACACTGGCAAAAGAAGTTCTTCCTAGGTGAACAAACAAATGTGGGCATCAAGAATAAAAGAAGGCCTGATCCAACACTTTTACAAATGGGTTCGCAGCCTAGTAGTAGAGAACAGTGCGAGAATGAGGCATTCTCATAGTCTAGACACTAGCAGGGTGCGAGAATTTCTCACTGGACTGAACAGTGGGGTGAGAAAATGAAAGGTTCTCGTAGGCTACAGAGAGGTACAGTGCAAGAAGGTTTGTAAATTATGAATATTTGGAAAAGGGAAAAAAAATTGAGTGAACTTCTATGTCCAGAGAGTCTATGACGGTCTCCTTCAGACTCAGAGACTCGTTGGCAATGAAAAAAGTAGACCAAGAGAAAATGGCCAACAAAAAACCACAAAAATGAGTTGTATCCCCAGTGGAATCACCAATTTTGTTACTGGATAAATCAGTATATGAGGACACTAACAGATCTCCCTAGATCCACCTGGATCTAGAACAAAACAGGACAGGACATTACTCTTTCTCTAAGTTGCAGTCATTGAATCTACTACCAAGAAGGAATGAGTGGCATACCTTTATATCGCTTCCTTAGGTATCTGTTGTTCCTACTTCACTCCGGTGCTCTTGTAAGATCAGGTCCAAGACAATAAAACCAACCAAAGTGAAGATAGCAAAGTATATTCAATGTCAACCTATGCATATGATTAAGGAGTTATGCAATAAAATAAGAGTGATTTTATGGGAAAGGGACATGTTGTTGTATTATATTAAATGAAAGTAGAAAATACAACCAGATCACCTTGATGTCGCAAGATTCCTTTCAGTGGTCCTTGGTTCCAACACACACACTTGCTCTACACTTGCATGAAGAAGATCTAGTACAACTTGATAGACAAATAGAGTCTTCAAGCTTCAATCCAAATAGGGTTCTTCACGCAATTCTTTCATCAATTCTCCATTCAATCTTGCTTAACCTCTTCCTTGAGAAACCCTTCATTATATAGGAGAAGGAGAAATGGTTAAAGGGGTGAGGATGATCCCACTAAATCTGAGAAGTCAGTAGGATGCCAACCATGCGAATGCCAACTCATTTTCTAGAATATACTCTTCTAGAACCTTCATAACTTCCTCTTCCTTTCAAGCTTCAAAACAGGTTTTCACCCTACCTATAGAGAATACTGTGATCACCTCATAGGATAGGTATAGGGTTGTCTGCGAGAATCAATATTCTCGCACCCTACAACATAGTCAGCTTGCGAACTCATCTTAAAAATATGTTTTGTGGATGAAGACAATAGTCACTTTTCTCAGGCAAAAAGTCCTTATGAGAGCCTGAACACATAACTGTAGAGACATCACCAGAGTGACCAAATTAATGTGTAATAGGAGCTAGATCCAAGATAGAGGTCCCAATGTATGAAGGCAATTTGGATGTTGAGGAACCGATGGATTGGATAAGGTCCATGGAAAAATATTTTGATTATGAAGATGTTGATGGGGAGAAAAGGGTGAGACATGTTGTCACCAAGATTAAAGGACACACAACACTATGGTGGGATGAACTGCAGGCTGAAAGGTGACATAGAGGCAAACAAAAGATAAATAATTGGGATAGAATGGTGGTCAAGCTGAAGGCTAAATTCATGTCCAAATATTATCAGATCAATCTGTTTAGGAAGGTGTAGAACCTGAGACAGAAGGGTATGACAGTCAAAGAATACACAGAAGAGTTCTACAATCTGAACAACAGAGCTGGACAAAGAGAGAGAGATAAATAAAAAGTTTTCAAGTATATAAATTTCCTGAGGTATGAAATCCAGGATGAGATCAACATGATGTCAGTAAGGACAGTGGAGGATTCTTATCATTTCACACTGAAGGCAGAATAAGAGTTGGCCAGAAAACAAATCTAGTGAATTAGAGGTAAGATCTCATCCCCGAACAAATGCAAGGGAGTTACCCATGACAAAGCACATGATTCCAAAGACGAGGCTAAAACTCAACACAATCACTCAGAAAGAGGTGGAAGTTCATGAGGAAGACAGGGTGGTGGAGGAAACTCTTCTAGAGGAAGAGGCAGAGGAGGAATAAGATGTTATGACTGTGGAGAGACAGGGCACATGTCTTGGGAATTCCCCGAGAAGAATAAAGAGGGAGGAGAAGCTCACATTTCAGAAGCACAAAGAGAGAATGTTGAAGCAGAGGGAGCCGAATATGGAACATCCCTGATGATGATAAAGGTTCTCTTAAAACCAGAGGCAGAAGACAAAAGGCCAATACAAAGGAATAGTCTATTCAGGACAACTTGCAAAACTAAAGATAGAGTATGCAAGGGGATAATTAACAGTGGGAGCAATGATAACTTAGTATCCACGGAGATGGTGGAGAAATTGGAGCTGGAGAAAACTGCACACCCAGAGCCATATAAAGTATCATGGTTGCAAAAAGGACACTAGGTAATGGTTACTAAACAATGCTTGGTTGAATTTAAGATAGGGGGATATAGAGATGAAATTTTGTGTGACATAATTCCCATGGATGTATGCCATATTTTGTTGGGAAGACCATGGCAGTTTGACAGGAATGTCTATCATGATGGGAGGAAGAATACATACACCTTGGAGAAGAATGGTAGGACACACATGTTGTTGCCAATAGAGGAGAAGAAAGTGAAAGGGGAAGCTAGCACAAGCATACTTCTCATGAGTGGGAAGGAACTCCTAAAAGAAGTTAAGAAAGAATGGGAGATGTAGTTTGTTGTGGTGAGGAAACCCAAAGTTATCCTTACTAGTACTTTGATCGATGATTTACCTGAAGGAGTTCAGGAATTGTTGGATAATTTTTGAAACATAGTGGTGGATGACCTGCCTAACTCATTACCACCCATCATAAGTATCAACCATCATATTGATTTGATACCAAGAGAAAGTCTGCCAAACAAAGCGGCATATAGACTAACACCTCGAGAGAATGATGAGGTAAAGAACCAAGTCCAGGAATTGTTAGACAAGGGTTTGGTCAGAGAGAGCTTGAGCCCATGCATAGTACCAACTGTGTTGAGTCCAAAGAAAGATGGAGGATGGAGAATTTGTATAGACTCGAGAGCCATCAACAAGTTCACTATCAGGTATAGATTCCCTTTGCCAAGAATAGATGATTTGATGGACTACTTAAGTGGGGAAAAATTATTTTCTAAGATATATTTGAAAAGTGGATAGCACCAGATTAGAATGAGAGAAGGTGATGAGTGGAAGGCAGCCTTTAAGACAAATGAAGGTTTGTATTAGTGTCTTGTTATGCCATTTGTCTTAACCAATGCCCCGAGTACTTTTATGAGGTTGATGAATGAAATACTAAAATATTTCATTGGAAAGTTTGTGGTTGTGTATCTAGACGATATAATGATCTTTAGCAAGACTAAAGAGGAGCATTTGAGGAACCTAACACTAGTGATGAGGAGACTACAACAAGAGAAGTTGTTGATAAACCTGAAGAAGTACTCTTTTATGAAGACAAAACTCATTTACTTGGGTTTTGTGATCTCTTCAAATGAACTAAAGATGGACCCAGAGAAGGTGAAAGAAATCAAACAATGGCCATCACCAAGGAACATGTTTGAGGTAAGGAGATTCCATGGATTAAAGAGTTTCTACATGAAGTTCATCATATATTTCAGTGGAATTTGTGCACCAATGATGGATACAGTGAAAAAAAGGCACAAGTATTTTAAATGGACATAGGAGGTTGAGAAGAGCTTCAATACACTAAAGGAGAAAGTGACGGAGCAACCAATCCTGGTATTGCCAAATTTTGAGAAGATGTTTCAGATGAGATGTGATGCAAGTGGAGTTGTGATTGGAGGAGTTTTGAGACAAGACAATAGACCTGTTGCTTACTTCAGCGAGAAGTTGAATGAGACTAAGAGAAAATACTCCACCTATGAGAAAGAGTTTTATGCCATAATCCAAGCCCTGGAGAAATGGAGACACTACCTTGTCCCACAAGAATTTTTCTTGTATAGCGATAACCAAGATTTACAATTCATAACCAGACAGGAAAAATTGAGTCAAAGACATGCGAAGTGGATTGAGTATATGCATAATTTTACTTTTGTCATAAAACATATTGTTGGGAATGCTAACAATGTTGTTGATGCATTGAGCAGGAGATGTTTGAATATGCAGGAATTTCAGGTAAGGACCTTAGGGCTTGAACACCTTGAGGAAATGTACAATGATGATCTAGATTTCAAGGAAGCACACGAAGCATGCACAAATCCTGTGCTGAGAGATAGGAGCTAGTGGACAGAGTATATGAATCAAGAGGGCTTTTTGTTCAAGGGAAATCAATTGTGCATACCAAAATGCTCAATGAGCGATAACCTTTTGAAGGGAAAACATATTGGAGGATTGGCTGGACATTTCAGCCATGATAAGACATTTGCGCAGTTGAGAAGTTCATACTAATGACCAGGTATGAGAACAGATGTAATAAAATTCATGAACAGGTGTAGAATGTGCCAACATGCAAAAGGAAAAAGACAGAACACTGGATTTTATCAACCATTTCCCATACCAGAGAGGCCTTGGGATGCAATAAGCATGGATTTTGTGTTGGGGCTACCAAGAACGCAAAAAGGATGCAATTCCATATTTGTGGTGGTGGATATATTTTCAAATATGGAACACTTTATCCCATGTCAAAAGACTAGTGATGCAGTGCATGTTGCAAATATGTTTTTCAAGAAAATTGTAAGACTTCACGGCCTACCCGGACGCATTGTCTCGGATAGAGACACAAAATTTGTTAGTCATTTTTGGAGAACACTATGGAGGAAGTTGGGGACATATTTTCCCTTCAGATCAACTTATCACCCTCAAACAAATGGATAGACTAATGTGGTAAACAAAATTTTGGGGAACTTGTTGAGGAGTCTGGTCACCAAGCACCATAATCAGTGGGATCAGATTTTGCCACAAGCAGAATTTGCATACAACGACTCACCAACCAAGAGCACTGGGAAGAGATCATTCCAAATATTGTATGGAATGCAACCCAGGGGAGTGTCTGAGTTGATAAACTCAAAACAGAGTGAGATCAGAAGCGCTGTAGTAGAAGATTTTGCTACAGAAATGCAGAAGCTCCATAGCCAGATCAGGAATCAATTGCAAAGTTCTAGCCAAGAGTACAAGCGCAGAGTCGATCAACATCGTAGAGAACTTCAATTTGAAGTTGGAGATAAAGTTCTGGCACATCTCCGAAGTAAAGGTTCCCTAGGGGGACATATAACAAGCTAAAGATGAAGAATATAGGACTGTGTAAGATCTTGAGGAACTTTGATGCAAATGCCTATGAGATCATGCTGCCAGATGATGTGGGCATATCGCCCATATTCAACGTCTCAGGCCTATATTCTTACAGTAAGGATGAAACATAGGGATCGGAAAATCAAGAGAATATTCAGTGGGAGAAACAAATTCCTATAGCAAAAAAACCATAGATGGAAAAGATCGTTGATCAGAGGATTGGTAAGAATACCAAGAGGAAGACCTATTTTGAATATATAGTCAAGTGGAAGGGACATCCAGTAGAAGATTCCAACTGGGAGAGTGAAGTTGATATCCATAAGCATGGAAAGTCAGTACAGGAGCTCATGGATAGGAGTCCATGAATTTTTGTCCAGGGGGATTATGATGCAAGAGCATCGTCAGCAAGTACACGTGGCAGGAAAACTCAGTGCCTGAGGACCAATTCAGAATCTCGAACAATGACCAATACTGCAATCTTTTGAAGCTGATAGAAAACAAAAGAGGAAATATCATGCATATGGAGACAAAATGAGCACGCATGACCTGGGAGTTTAACCCTAGTCTCGATATAACCGCAATTAGATAGCAGTTAGTTTATTTGTTTGTTTCCTTTTGTATAAAGAGATATTTTGTACGCCCAAAAGGGGGGTTATGATAGTTATGAGCAAGTAGGAGTTGTGAACAATAGGTGTTCCTTTGAATTTTACTGTAACCATTTTCTTGATTCTGAATGAAGATAACAGAGGAAAATTGATCCAAATGTGTGAGATTGTTGTTGTCCATGATACTATGTTGTTGTTGTTTGTTTCAAGAATGAATGAATATTGCTACGAGTGTATGTAGCTTTGAAAAATTTGCATAGAATTTAATTCTCCTTTCTTCATGAGTGGTGCAAGGTGTGCACACAGTCCGCAAGGAGTGCATTGACAATGTTTGTTTTGACTCGTAAAGCTCAGAAGAAATAGCATAAGATTTTCTTTACAGGAAGCGAAAAGAGACTACCGCAAGGGTGCAGAGTCATCACAAGAACTCAAATCTTGTGTAAAGATCTGTTGTAGAGAGTGCATAGACCTGGAACTTGATGAAGATTCGAAGTGAATCTGTAAATAAGTTGAAGAATGAAAGTCAAGGAATGTTAGGAAGACAAGAAAGGATTATTTTCAAGAATCTTTGGATCTAAGTTTGACGAATTTCCCAGAAAAGAAAGAAGTGTTTGGCAGATCAAATCTTTGATAAGATCAAGCTCAGGAGGAGTAACACCTTCCAAGAAGTGCGAACAAGATCCAAGAAGTGGACTCACAGGAAGGACAAAGGTAGAAACCTTTGAATCTTTTCGAAAAATATTCTAAGTCTGAGAGCTCAGAGGGAAAGGTCTGGACCGTACGATCAATGTCCAGAAAACTAGGAGAAAGCACAGAGGAAGAAATATCTCAGTCGTTTGCTCTGAGCGTAAACGGATCATGGTCGTCTGACCAAGGTAAAGTTCACTAACTTTAAAAATTTGAAATCACACAAGAGGAACAAAGTCAAGAAACGTCGAAAAGATCTGAATTGTCCATCATCAAGGAGGATGCATGGCGTGAGATCATCATTTCTCTAATTCGTGACTTGAAGAAGTCAAAGGTCTAGCTACAAGAACTCGCAAAGTGAGAAATTGTGAAATGATCACAGCCGTTAATCGAAGGAGGGAGTTGAACCGTAGATCTGACCTTGTCTGTATTTCGCGACTCAGGAAATCAGAGGCAAGAGTTGCAAGAACTTGCGATACATGAAATCGTGATATGATCTGATTCGTCGGATCAAGGAGAGATTCAGACCATTAATTGTCCAGAGGGAGACAAGATGCAAAGCCACAAAACACGAAATCGTGACGTGCTTGAAACATTGGCCCACGGTTACAGCGAAGGGTCACATCAGTGAAGGAGAACTGAGGGACTAGCACACGCTAGGCTCCTATCGGGATTTCGGGAGTCAGGAGAGTCTAAGTGACTCACATGTATAAGTCGCTAACTATGAAATCACGACGCACCTTTTGAATAGGCAATTGGTCACAGCCTTGGTCACATTAAAGGGAGGGCTTAACTAGGAGAGCTAGCGCCTAAGTATGCTAAGGTTTCTAAATGCATTAAGGAGAAGGCCATGGGTTCCATATAACCTGCACTCTAAGGATAAGAGGGCCTGGTAAGTGAATTTGAGCTTCTTGAGAGGTCGAAGAGTCAGTCAGACTCAGATTATTGATTGATCCTAGACCGAGAGGTCGCTCAGCCCTTAGGATAGGAGGGGGGGGGTCTGCATCATAAATGATTCTCAAGCAACCATTTTAGTGGATATTACATTATCATGTATTTCCTTTTGTACATAAATTTTCATACATAAACACATATGTGAAACATAACAACCACACAATAATCATGTCCCATTGTTGATACTCATTACATTCACTAGGTGGGTCTTGGCCTTGAGCTTCGCACTAAAAATATTTACAATTCAATTACATTATTTTCATATGGGGTCATTTAACTCAACCCACATGGATTGAGTCCCATCACATAAGATTAACATTCAAATAATACATGATTTAACATATTATATTCCCATGGTAAAAACGAGGGTATTATAGGAAGAGGGAGAGGGGGACTAAGAAGAGGAAGAAGGAGAATGAGAAGAAAATAAAGAGAAAGAGTGATAATAACACGATAATAAGAAGAGAAAAGTGAGGAGAAAAAGAGTAGGAGGAGGATGAAGAGTAAGGAGAGAGAAAGAGTGAGAATGAAAAGAGGAAACTAGGGAATGAGAATAAAAAGATGAAGTGGAAGAAGGAGAGGGGTAGGGAGAGAAGAGGAAGAGGTATGTAAACCCTAAACTTCATTTCTATTTTGTCTTGTAATTTGGATATAATTTCTTGAACACTATAGCCAAACCATCCCAAATCCTTAATTATAAACCTCACAATAATGCCAAATTTCATCCAACCACAACCCAAATCTCAAATCAAAAGAAACAATATACACATTAAAAAAAATGAGGGAAAATAAGATTACAAAGAATCTTACCTTTTATTTGGTGGATCAAATAGATCTATTGAAGGGGCCTCAGACCTCCCTTTCAGATTCATGTTGAATGATTCACAAAACTATAACAACTCCAAGAATCTCTTCCCCACATAATTAGGCCAAATAAAATGAAAGTGACCTATATTTTTCACTTTAAATTGGAAATGCATGAACAGTGCAACACAAAATTTACTTTTGTGTCACTTGTTTTTTACAAGCCTGCAATCACTTGCATTACATTTACATCGTGCTTTTGGTAGTAGTGCATCAAGATTCATTTCATGGTAGTTGTTGTAACACATATATATTTCTAAACTTTAAACTTTAAGTAGTTTTCTTTCCCAGTTAAAATAAGAATAAAGCGCACTTGATTCTCACGATTGATGAAGTTTTTCATTTAATCGAACAATCCTTTTTCCTCGAGTTCTTTGGAGCCACCTGATTATTAAAAGGTCAAACCCCTAGAGAATACTTCGTAGTTTCGAGACTCGAAGTTTCGTACTTCAGGCATTTCAACATGCCTCACCTTCAGAATCCCAATACGTGAAAAGTGTTCGAGATATCCTAGTCGCCATCTACATGTATACCTTCCTAAGATTTAACACATCACCGAGGGAATTGGCCCTTTGGGAAAATGACAGAGATATAACTTGTAAATATATGAAATGTGAAGTCCTGAAATATTAAACCTTGGTTAAATAAACTAATATTTATTAAAGGATTAATTAATAACTTCGCACATTCAGAGTTTGGATATTCAACATACATCGCATTTTGAATTCACAAAGTCTGAACTCCCGAAATACCGTACACACTAAACAAGGTTAATTTAAGATTGAAGACAATTAGCTAATAATTAATCACTTCGTGGTTTCGAGCCTTGAAAATCATATATCGAGCTATTATCGGATATCCCAAGGTCTGAAATCCTGAAAATAATTAAGGTTAAATGTGATTAGTTAACGCGCTAAACACTATTATCTCATGTTAATGTTTCATTAAATCGTATTCAGGTAAATTCAAATATTATTTCACATATCCCAATCATGAACCACCAACCATTAATGGCATTAATAATCAATATTTGGCAATGATTTCAAATAAGAGCTCAGAACACCACCTAAATATTTTCATTAAGGAAAGTGAATACATTGCCAATAAAGGTATACACAAATGCACTTAAGGTCATAAGGATGTTGAATTCTGAATTCCATTTGTGTTATCAAAAGAGAAATCTTTAGCAAGATAAGAAGTTTTGTGCATTTCCTGTAACAGGTAACACAGTGATGAGTTTACTACTATCATGGCTTCACGGAAAGTGGTTAAAGCGACTGGTGAGAGCTCAAGCCAAAACACAGATGTCCTCTCGAACACATCGCTGAGAGCTATAGATACCATGAAAACCTAGACGGGTGTATTTGATATCCTACAATATGAGCTAATCAACTGTCTAGAAGAGTCAAACTATGAGGGGACCGAAACTCAGGCAACGAAGCTCAAATGTGTAGCCCAGTCGGAGCTGCATAAAATATCCATGTGACCAAGGATCATGTCGTATAACGACATGATAGGCTAGGCCCTAGAGAACATCGACGTCTCAACCAGGACCATCCACAATTCACAGAAATTTTTTGTTGGATCTTTCCGACCAGAACATATACAGGTGATGTACAAACTACCCCTAGTATTCAAACATAGTTATAATGTCTCTTTCTTAAAAGAGTTAGATGAAGAAGAGTGTGCACAAGGTGTAAAGAATTGCCCCAAATTGATCAAGAACTGTTGGGCATGCCCTGAGAAATTCAGAGAATACACCCATGGCATATATGCCACTACATCATTAGACGATCATATGATGTATGTGGCCATGATGTTGTGTAGACTTTTCGGGAAATAAAACTCTACTCACTTCCTTTTATCATGGGTATCGATCATGTATGAAGTTGTTGAGGGTTTTTCTTTCAATTGGGATAAGATATTATCAGACAGTTTGGCCAAGGAAATCACAGAATACCAGTCATTGAAAGACAAAGGATGACCTGCCCCATTTTACATTTCGGCATACCTTATGGACGTCGTTTGTTTTATGATGTCATTTCCTTTGATGGGCTAGAGTTGGACTTTGACCAGTGTTGAACCAATACATTTATATCATTCCAAAATGTGGGAGGATAAAGAAAAGGATTTCTTCTATGAAATATACAACTATGTGGTGGTTTCAATGCATATCGCTATATACGGTTGCCCACCTCTCAGGATTTCAAACCAGATAGTGGCCAACCTGGGAAAAATAGCAGATTGGTACATTGAGGAACACTTCTCTTACATCAGGGTTTTTGGATGTTTCGTTCCTCTACATGCCTTACCAATGTTTATACTAGATCGATTGGTGTGCTGAGAGGTAGCACATCAAACAGTGTTGGGAGGAATTAGTAAAGAGCTCAAGGCAGCACAGAAAAAATTGTGGCCCACCTTTCCTTTGCAGGTTGGTACTTTCTCACTATTAGATTTCGGCCACTCAAAGGTAGAGGTTGTGGCCCTAAAGTACATTAATATTGTAAACATTGAATTCAAGAAACACGATCCCCAGAAGATCATGGGAAATCACATGGCTCTTTACAATCTAAAGAGATACGAGCATGAAGATTCCCCACAAGATGAAATATTCTGAGGAGCAAGATCTTATCAGGAGGTGTTGAGTCAAGTCCAGAGTTTGGCTCCAGACAAAATAGCCAAGTTCTATAATTTTCAGAGACACCGAAGAAATACTCTGTCGAAAGTCTTACAGGGAGAAGTCCCAACATCTCCAGCCACACAGGAAGTTGGGACCCATAATTTAGAAACAGGAAGTTCCAGTGGACAAGACATTCGGGAAAATTTGGTGAAAACTGAGGTTTTGACATATAAAGCAAATATTGCACCATCAAATCAACCTGATGATCAAATGAAAGCTCAAGTTGAATTTTTGATCAAAAGGGGACAGGATGCATTATTGTCTACACCAGAAAATCCAACTACTAATACATTAGGGCAACCACACACCACCCAAATAGGTGACCCTATTATGTTTTTGACCCCTTTACAGACTAGTCAGGGGAACCAAAATGCCAAAGTATTGTTAATAGAATATCTTACTCCTATTTTTGTCGAAGAGATGCCCCCTTCCAACTTCTTCTTCAGCAAGAAGAGGAGGGCTATAGTAAAAAGAGAAATTCACCAAAAGAAGGGTGGAACTATCAAGAGGCAAAGAGTGTTATGTGATGGACATGCCTTAGAGGAGGCAGACTTTGCTATGGATGTGGCAGGCTCATTGGGAGCTTTTTCCACAGCAAATCAATATTTAGTTGGGAATCTGAAAGAACAATTGAAGAAGAAGGACATACTGGTAAGACAGTTGCAACACCAAATGAAGACAGTGGAACAGAGTGTAATAAATGAGATGAATAGGGGTTTTGAGAAGATTAGAGCCTAAAGTTACACATGATTTTGGTCACTTTGGTGATGTCTTAACAATAATGTATTCAAGCTCCCAACATGGACTTTTTGCTTGAGAAAAGTGGCTCTTGTCTTCTTCCAAAAAGCATATTTTTAAGATGAGTTCACAGGCTATCTATGGCCTAGGGTGTGAGAATCCCTCATTCTCGCAAGCCACCCGCAAGCCACCCACACTTAGGGTGTGAACTTCTCGCATTCTGCTCTATACACGGGTTTTGAACCTGTTTTTAAGCTTGGAAAGGAGAAGAGGTCTCGAGGGTTCTAGAAGGGAATCTACTAAAAAATGAGTTGGTATTCACATGGTTGTCATTCTACTAACTTATCAGATTTGATGGGATGATCTTCATCCATCTAGTCATCTCTCCTTATCCTATATATTGAAAGGTTTCTCATGGAAAAGGTTAAGCAAGATTGAATGAAGAATTAGTGAAATAATTGTGTGAAGAACCCTGCTTGGATAGAAGCTTGAAGACTCTATTTGGTCTATCAAGAGGAATTGGATCTTCTTCATGCAAGTACAGAGCAATTGTGTGTGTTGGAACCAAGGGTCATTGAAAGGAAGCTTGCAAGATCAAGGCAATCAATTTGTATCTTCTATTTTCAATTAATATGATACAGCAGCATGTCCCTTTCCCATAAAGTCAATCTTACTTTATTGTGTAATTCCTTGATCATATGCATAAGTTGACGTTGAATATGCTTTGCTATCTTCACTTTGGTTGGTTTGTGTTGTCTTAGACTTGACTTCATGAGAGCATCGGAGTGAAGCGGGAACAACAGAGACCTAAGGAAGTGATATAAATGTATGTCACTTATTCCTTCCTATTAGTATATTCAATGATTACAACTTAGGGAATGAGTCATGTCCTGTCCTATTTTGTTCTAGATCCAGGTGGATCTAGGGAGATCTGTTAGTGTCTACACCTACCGATTAGTCCTATAACAAAATTGGTGACTCCACTGGGGATGCAACCCATTTTTGGTGGGTTTTGGTGGTTTTTCCTTGGCCATTTTCTCTTAACTTACCATTCTTCATTTCCATCAATCTCTGAGTCTTGAGGAGACCCTGATAGACTCCCTGGGTCTAGAAGTTCCTTCAAAAATTTTGCCTTTTTTCCAAATTTTGCTTAGTTTCAGGCCTTCTCGTATTGCACCCTTATGTAGCCTATGAGAACCACTAGAGTTCGCACCCTGCTATTCAGTCCAGTGCGAACTTCTCACACTCTGCTTGTGTCTAGCCTACGAGAATCCTTCATTCTCACATTGTACACCACTGCTAGCCTGCGAACCCATTTGCAAATTTTTTTTGGATTAAGGTTTTTTGTATCCTCAGATGCCCAGATTTGTATGTGTGTCTGAAAAGAACTTCTTTGGCCATTGATTGACTGTTTCTTGACTTCGGATTTTGTGAATGATTAGTCTTCGGAAATCAAAAGCTCTTCTTGTTCATTTTTTCTCAGTTGTTACCTCTTGACCTTTTCTTAACAAGGATATAATCTCTGGTTTTGAAATATGAGTGCTTGTTTGGTTTGAAATCGGTGATCGGCTTAAAAGTTGGAATTAATTGTCTTTTTCAATTGCTTATTACTTGGAAAATTGTTACCCATATGCATTTGAAGAGACTAGTCTTGTTTGTTTGTTATTTTTGTGTTCATTGAAAGATTGGTTTGGGTTTTCTATTGTATATTGCTTTTTCATCAGTTGCTAGTTTTTCTTAGTTTCACCACTATTGTTTGGTTTCTAGTGAAAATTAAAAAAAACATTTTTTTCTTTTTAAGAAACTTTTTATTCGAAAATATTGGCATTCAATTGTTGAAATAGAACAAATAGAGAATTTGCATTGTTCATGATTCGTTGATATTGCATTTCAAAGAAGATCATATATCGTAGTTCAAGTTGTTCCAGAAAACTCATCTTTCCCTCCTATAAATAGGTTTCATCGAACAAAAAGTTTGTATCATTCATTCCTATCTATGCATTGTTGGGTCAAAGTCTCACACAACATCGGTTTCATTTCCGTCTTTTTTGAGTAAAAACAGCCTTTAATAATATTGTGCAATTGTTAAAATTTAACTAGTGACTCTTTTCTAGGACTCTATTACACCAACATTAGCTAGGCTAGAGCTTTGGAATAGGCAGAGAGATACACTCTCCAAAGCACAAAACACACAATAGCATCTTGTGGTAAGGAGTGTCATATTCCATTTACAGCATTTTGTCCTGGGAAGCCCTTCTCACACAAGGGTCAAACCCGAGGTCGCATTGAGATTGACAGAGTTACTCACCCTTCTTTGTTGATATTGATGTAGAGATTGCACGTATTATGGGGGTCACTTGAAGGTATACCCACAATGATGAGTGGAAGCCTCTCAAGCTGATTTCGGGCTAGATACCCTGTCCTTACATGTGGATCGGACTGTCAATTGTTCCCCCAGGATTTATTGTTGTTGGTGGTAACCTTAGTGGCCTATATTATTAGGGTCTTACACAAGGTGATTGTGAAGGGGCAAGTCTTCACGGTACCTGGAATCAGCGTTGGCCAAACTCACTCGGGCTCCTTGGAGGGTATACCCACGATTATGTGTGGGAGCTTGCACCAGGGTGTAAGTCCTTGCACCAGGGTGTAAGTCCATTAAGCAGGTCGTCAATGTAACTTTTCCACCCTCTCCCATCCCCTTCTTGTCTCTTCGTTGTGACGTTGGATTTCATCACCAACTAGTGACTTCGGAATTAGAAGGTATTGTTTTCTTAGTTTTTCTTCCTATATTTTTACTAGCGCATGTTGTTTGTTTACCCAATTTGACCATAGAATTTCCTTCATAAGTTTTTAACTCGATCACAATTGACCCTCCACGTCATTCACGTAGAATGCAAGGCTTACCCCCAGAAAATCTGGAAGGTTCTCAACCCTTGCCTACCAACTCACCAGAGGGCTCTCCTCAACAGAGTGAAGTCCAAGACGTTGCCACTCCACAAGTGGAAAGAACTGACTCTCTAGAATGGTTCTGAATTACTAATTCCTGAGAGGACTTTTGACTTCATCCTGACTCTGAGAGATGCATTGTGCGAGTGAATTCTTTCAGAGACTTAGTTGTTCAATCTTTCAGACCACCGACTGGACCTTTCCTAGGACCTGAGGGTCAAGATCCTTTTTGGACTGCTAGAATTTTTAGACGAGATCTCTTTGGCTCAGGAGTAGGCGTTGATATTACTGTCTCACCTGAGCTACCCGAAACATTTGATCCAGACGCAATACCTTTTACTACTTCTTATTATTTTCCTGGTACAGAAGCTCTGTGAGCCAACCACATCTTGACTCTACCTTTAAAAATGGTCCATTATACAGATACTATGAGTCTTCACACCGGGATTACCACGGCTAGCCAAGCCCCCATTGGCACACTGCTTTCACCCATAGTCACCCCGACACTTCCACCTGAATACCATGCGTTGAATGCCTCTATTCCCACTCCTATCCAAATCTTCTCTGGGACTCCTAGTAGTTCCACTCCTTCTTGGCACCATCCTCCCGGTTTCATTCCAACACTTCTTCCTCCCCCTTTCAGAGGACCTTTTCCATCCTCTTTCGGAGGCACTAATCCTAGTGGCACCATTCTATCGTTCACACCAAATTACCATATTCCTGTTAATAAGGAGGCCCAACTCAACCCCCCCTTTTAGAACAAATCCTAATTAGGACACAACCCCCAATTGGAGAGCAATCCCCACTGACCCCATCCTATGGAAAAAACATACCTCCATCTTTGGCCCAGTATTGGAATCATCTTATACAACATAACCCTCACCTAACTGGGGGGAAACAACCTCCAGCTAGCTCCATCATACCCCCTAGTACAGGACAACCCTATCTAGGTACATCTAATCCTATTTGGGGTTCAAATGCTCCACCCCATGCCCCCATTCAAGGGTACAACCCTATGAGTTACTTGCCTCCACACCAACAACCGGATCTGCCCAGATCCTCTCATTATATGCAGACTGCTTATGGTCCCACTAGTTTGCCGATGAGACTCCCTCCCCAAAGCCACCAATACCCGGATGTGAATAGACAGTTACCTTTCTTAGCCACCCTGGACCTCCCGAATCTGTCGAGGATTTTAAATGATATGATCCATCACTCTCCCCAATCGCCCTCCATACCGGCCAAACTACCATCTGACATCCCTAAATTCGATGGAAAACCAAGAGAGGACCCAAGCAATCATGTAATGACTTTTCACCTTTGGTGCTCATCCAACTCTTTGATGGATGACTCTATTCGTTTACACCTTTTTTAGCGAACCCTCACAGGTTCCGCTGCGAAGTGGTATATAGAATTACCACAAGTTTTCTTCGTCGACTTCAACACCCTCACTATGGCTTTAATCACCCACTACCAGTTACTGATCGGCTATGAAATGGGGACCGAGATTTTGAGTTCTTTCAAACAAACCAAAGCCACTCATATCTCCAATCACATTCATGAGTGGCGACGGAGACGACGTCTCATCAAACTTGAACTTCCCGATCAGTTGTTGGCAGAGTGGTTCACGAAATCATTCGTGAACGACATCGATCATGACATCACCATGGGTGGAGTTGTCACAGAAGAACAAGCCATTAGTCATGCTCAATACCTTGACCTCGTTTACTCACAAACAGGTACTCTTTATGACTTACTCCCTAATGCGCCTCGTCCTTCTACTTCCGCCACTTCAACTACTCTTGTTGCTTCTCATGCAATCGATGGTGTGATTGGCACTTTCCATGCCCAACCTCATTCCATCCAAACCTCCAGCAACAACCCCAAACCCATTTCTTCTAATGTTCAAAATGCTCTGTCTCCTACCCCTCCCACCAGCAAGATTTCTGAGGTAAATGTTGTTCAATCTACCCCTACCGGTAAAAATAAATCCAGAAAAGGAAAGGGTAATAATAAGGAGGACAAAAATAATTAGCAAGCAGAGAGAACCAAAACACCACCTATTGATGATAGGGATAAGCGCAAACCCCGATACCCTTGTCTTATCTATGGTGATGATCACTACACTAAGGATTGTCCACAACGAGTCGAGGTTACTAAGTTCCTTCAAAGGACCATGAAACCACCCACTTCGACCGTATAGTCACAACCCTTCCCTTCTCAACAACAGACCCAATTGGTCATTCACGACCAACCTTCCCTCCCCAATACATCCTATGTCTTAATGTGTACAGGAGATTCAAAGAAAAATGACATCACATGTACCACTCGAGCCAAAGATTATTCTTCCTCTAAAGAGAAGTTTGATGCTATACCTCCTTCATTGGTCCAACCATCTCCCACAACTCCACCCACCAACGGTCCTCTTCATCTCGAATGACCAAGCCTCAACACAATTCTTCGCCCTTCTCCAAAGGGTGTCGTTCAGAAATTGGCTTTCAATCCTCATGCCTGTGCTGCCCAAAACTACAGTATTGTTGAAGATCTGGCCCAAGCACCCTCCGCAATTTCATCCCTCGAAGTCCTTCAAAGTTGTATTATACAACAGAAGGCACTGTTGAAAGCTATCAATGGAATCAACCCTACGAATACAAATTTAATAATTTTTGACTTGGAAGATCACATTCCAAGGTTACCCCCTCACATTCCAAGGTTACCCCCTCAACTCACATTCCAAATACAAGTTATTGTCTCCAACAAAAACATTTGTAGAACAATTATCGATGAGGGTGCCTCGACGTCTGTCATGTCTATTACCTGTTGGAAAGCCATCGGCTCTCCTCCTTTGACTGAATCCCACAACACACTCAAATCCTTTAATGGCTCTGGTTTTAAGCCTTACAGTGTCCTCCCTTCGTTGTCGATTACATTAGAAGGGAAATGGTCCAAGTTGAAGTGGAAGTCTTTGACGCTCCTCTCGATTACAACCTTCTACTTGGATGTAGCTAGATTGATTCCATGCACGCAGTTGTGTCAACTCTTTTCCGTGTTGTGCATTTCCCACATCAAGGAAAGGTAATTATCATCAACCAATTAGCCTTCTTTAACTCAGATGCGCATACCAGCAACATACCATTCATTACCAACCCCCCCCCCCCCCCCCCCTAGATACGAGAACGTCGGTGTGGGTCTTCTTAAAGACTCCTCATTAATGGGTACCTTCCCCATCCCACCACCCAATGTTCTACATTCGTCTATCACCTTGATCAACATGATCTCCACCTCTATTCACAAAACCCCTGTGTCTCACGACCCATGGATGGTACCCAACCCCGACGATCATCTTCATTACGGCAATGAAATTCCTTTGAGTCCAGTCGAATCTGCCTATTATGCCATTCAATCGGAAACCCCTTCTACCCCTTCTCTTGGTGATTTATCTCTAGATCCTTTCCGTGTCATTTTTCCCACAGACGAGATGATTATGTCTGATATGGAAGACACCCCCTAGGATGATGGACATCATCATTCCATCCTCTTCCTAGAACAACACACCATTGAGAGCTACCAATGGATCTTGACCTCGTTGACCATTATCGTCATTTCTACCGTTCCCAAGTATACACACGATGTGTTTTTCGAAGGGAACTTAAGTAATATCTCACCCACCACCCCCCTCAACATATCCATAAAACCTGGAATTGTTGAAAATGTGCATATTGGAGCTTCGTGTTCCCCTAATGAAATTGTCAACTACGAGTCACTTTTCAAAGAATTGTGTAACGTCTTCGCCTGGAGATATGAAGAAATGTCGGGTATCGAACTCAACATTGTGATACATGAGATTAAGACATACGCAGATGCTAAACCCATCTGGCAATGCCTTCATCCGGTCCACCCACGTAAAGTGGTCACTATCAAGCTTGAAGTTGAGAAACTTCTCAAAGACGACTTTATTTACCTGGTGGCTCTCACTGACTAGGTTTCCAATCTTGTCCTGATCGACAAGAAACAAGGCACAATCCGCGTGTGCATTGATTATAGAGATATTAACAAAGCATGTACTAATGACAACTTTCCTACCCCCTTCATCGACCCGATCATCGATGATTGTGCCAAAAGTGAAATCTTCTCTCTGATGGATGGTTTCTCCGGATATAATCAAATCAATATCGTTCCTGCGGACTAACACAAAACTGATTTTATTTGTCCTTGGGGCACTTTTGCCTATCAGAAACTTCCTTTTGGTCTAAAAAATGTTGGTGCAACTTTTCAGTGCGCTATGTCTTACGCCTTCCATGATATCAAGAAAATCATGCAGCCATATCTCAATGACTTACCCACTCATTCCATGCGCCGTGTAGATCATCCAATACACCTCCGAGCCATTTTCCTCCGATATCGGTTTTACCATATCTGCTTGAATCCTCACAAATGCATTTTCTGCATAGAATCCAACCGACTTCTAGGCTTTATTGTTTCATGTCAAAGGATTAGGGTAGATCCTTTGAAGTTCAAGGCGATTCTCAATCTCCCTCCTCCTTCTTCGCTTCTCCAGTTACAAAGTTTGCAAGGGAAAGCAAACTTTCTTCGTCATTTCATCCCAAACTATGTCGAGCTAACTCTTGGATTTACGCAACTACTAAAAAAGGGGTCTGAGTTCGTATGGGATACCACTGCCAACAAATCTTTCGAAGCTTTGAAACTATCCCTGACTCGTACCCTGCTTCTCTTCCCACCTAATTACAGCTGTGATTATTTCCTCTACCTCGCAGCCTTGGATTACACCATTGCTATGGTTCTTGTCCAGGAGGATGATTCTCATGATGAACATGTCATCTATTACTTGAGTCAAAGTCTTACACCTACCTAAACCAAGTATTTACATGTTGAAAAAATGGCCTTGGCAGCCATCCAAGCAGTTCAACGTTTCTGGCACTATATCCTCTCTCGCAAGACTACGATAATTTCTAACTGCAACCCTATGCAACACATTCTCACACGTCAACTGCTAGGGGGAAAATACTCCAAATGGATCGTGATACTCCAGGAGTTTGACTTAGAATTTGAACGCGCTAAGTCCAAGAAATCCTTAGTGTTTTCTGAGTTGATATGCGAATTTCCCTACTTTGAGACAGAAAATGTAGTAGCCGATTCATTACCTGAATAATCCCTTTTCCTGATTAGTTTTGATGATCTTTGGTACGGAGATATCATCATATATCTCCAAACCCAGAATTTCTAGCCCAATTTGTCTAGTACTGACCGCTGTCGAATACACTATCAAGCCCGTCAGTATATTATCCTCGGTGATACTCTTTATCGTCGTGGGATTGACTCAATTTTTCGACACTGCCTCACATTTGATGAAGCCGAGAAATCCCTAAATGACTGCCATTCTGGAGCTTGTGGTGGTCATATGTCTGGGTATGCTATTGCCCAGAAGATATTGGGAGCAGGGTATTTTTGGCCTTCTTTATCTAATGATTGTATAATTGTCGTCCAAAAATGCCACGCTTGTCAGACCTACAACCATAAAATACGGTCACATCCTTCTCCTCTTCACCCTGTGGTCTCCATTGGTCCTTTTGCAAAATGGGGTCTCGATTTCATGACATGTCACCCTCACTCAGTCAGGGGGCATGGATACATTATTGTAGCCATAGACTATTTTATGAAATGGGCTGAGGCGATGCCGACATTTGACAACACCAGAAAGACCGCAACATTATTCATATTCAATCACATCATAGCTCATTTTGGTGTTCCTCAGGCTATCGTCACTGATCACGGTAATCACTTTAGAAACTTCATGATGTTCGAACTCACTGAAAAGTGAAAAGTTGGGTCTTCGCCATGAAAACTCAACACCCTATTACCCACAAGCCAATGGCCAAGTCGAAGCAATTAACAAAGTCCTTATTACCATGCTTCGACGAATGATAGGGATTCACAAAACGAGTTGGCACATGATGTTGTTTTCAGAATTGTGGGCTTACCGGACATCTGTTAAGTCTGCTACCGGGTTTACACCTTTTCGATTAGTCTATGGTCTAGAAGCCATCCTACCGATTGAATGTGAGATACCCTCCCTAAAACTAGTCATAGAACTCCTCCCAAACACTTCTGCCAAAGAAGAATGTCTATTATATCTTATGCGATTAGACGAAACTCATCGCGACGCCGCCCTAGTCATAGAAGCCCAGAGGAAACACGTCAAATCCCAATATGAAAAACATGTCAAGCCTTGCGTTTTCTTCGAAGGTGATCTAGTTCTCCTTTACGAACAAGATCAGGATATGCTAGGAGCATGAAAATTTGAAGTTATGTGGCGAGGTCCTTATATCATTAAATGATTTTTGGATAAAGGAGCTTATGATTTAGTGGACTATGATGGTATCCCTTTGAGTGAACCCAAAAATGGGTTGTACTTAAATAAGTACTATGCCTAAGATCACTTGTGCATGAGTACATGTATTTTATTGTATCATAATTCTTGTGTGTTACTATAGTATGCTTTTTCATTATCTGGTCTCTGCCCTCGACCGCTTATGTTACATTTTGTTTGGTTTCCAGATGTCAAAGTCTTCGCTACACCACATTGGCTTTGTTGATGGCGCTAGCCATAGTACTCAGAACCTTGCTTCTGTAGCTTGGGCAATTTACGCCCCTACAAATGAACTTATCACTCTACGAGGTGTGTGTCTCGGTCGTGCAACCAACAATATTGCAGAGTATAGCACCGTTGTTGAATTTTTTATTGATGCTATTTCACTCGGTATCTACCAATTGGTTGTATGACTCGATTCGTAGCTAGTAGTGCTACAGTTAAGTAATGTCTATGTTATTTGAAGTCCTACTTTATTATGGGTATATTTACAAATTCGCCTCTTGGAACGTTATTTTGATTATATTGAGTATCAGCACATTCCTAGATGTCTAAATACATTGAATGATGGATTAGTTAACTATGTATTAGACAGACATTTGGGCCATTTATAAACCAATCACATCACATGTATCACACAACACAACGTAATCCAGTAGAAGACGTATATATGTATATAACGATCAATTTTTTTTACAAAAAGTTTCTATCTAAGGACCAAAGTCTCAAAATGTGAAGCTCATAGCTTCTACAAAATAGCATCATGGGTGATGCTCGCAATAACACACAACTGCCCGGACCACCCTACGAAGCAGTTGGCTAATAGACTCTGACACGCCCACAGTATGGCACTGATAACGCCTAGGGATCTCCCCAATAGCCATATCTGGAATGTCAGCAGTCAACCCCTCCAATTTTTTCTCCACTGCCTCATAGTCTTCAGCATCCCATCATGCCACTGGAGCTGCCTCTCCTTGCCGCTGAATAGGAGACATTCTTGGAGGTCGATATGGCCCCACATCTGTGTCATCAAAAATAGATTTTTTTACTAGTTCTTGGACAAACATAAAAACATTTTATATGATAAAAATTACAAAAACATTTAAAAGAACAAAATGTGTACTTATTACCTAGGTCATCCCACTGAGCACCTTCAAGTAGGGATAAATCTGGATCCCCTTGGAAGTCCAAACTGGTGTATGCATAGTCATCAACTATTAGCATCTCTAGCCACAACCAGTCGAAGAATGAATCATTGTATTTGATGATGGGCCCAACTACGTGTCGGGCCATGAGGTTGCACCACCTTAGCATCCCCGGATCTTGTGGGGCCAGTAAACCCCACTCAACCTGTAATCTCAGCAATGGGACCCTCTCGAGAAAGAAGGACACCAAAAGTGATATGTACCCAAACTGCTTCAAGTTGCCCCTTCTGCACTTCATCAATTGCCTCTTCATACTGTGGAGAACTGCATCTGACCAGTTGAAGACTTGTGGCTCTGTGCACTCTATGGCGTATTGGAAGTAGATCTGGAGAGCCATGTGTGGACTTGCACTCCCGGCCATTTGTGCTATAGTGAAAAAGATGGTTCGCAGGGTCAAATTTTGGACCCCCCCAAATAGCAACCTTGCCCTTACTTATTTATGCCTCGGGAACACAGTACTGGCGACAATACTCACTCATAGGGAGTCAACCACCTCGGCTATCGGTCAAGCTAGAGTGGTACCCACGCCATGATAACCTTGTTAGAAAATAGATATAGTCGATATCTAGGGTCAATGTGTGGACTCCCATATGAAACAACTGTTGGTCCACATCCCACATATGAACCAGGTACTCCAACAACCTGATTTGGGCCCTCATGCCCGGCATCCGGAAGAATTTCAAGAGCCCACAATCTCGGAGGGCAACGACGGTACTCGGGTCATTCCCAGTAATGGAATCCTCCTCCTCATGTTCTCTTTCTCACCACTCCAGCATCATGATGGTCAAATGCCTACACAAGAACCATAAGAGAAAGGTCAACAACTTGTTTCAAACCTTGGCATAATTTTTATTGAGAAAAAATCAAATTGAATTTTCAATTTTCAATCCCCACAGGTGCCCCTTTATCACAGTGTGAGATTCTCGCAGGTGTCGTCAAGACCACCTATGAGAATCCTGCATTCTCATAGGTCTCGTATGGATAGCCTGCGAGAATGCTCGGTCACAAGTTTTGGCCCTAAAATGAACCCAAAACCTTGAAAATTGCCAATAAAAACAAAAACTAAACCATGGAAAAGGTAGAAGATCAAGAGCTTACCTCGTTGACAAAGACGGTTCGCCAAATGGTTGCTTGTGCCTCCCACGATCGACCAATGAAATTTGGGGGAAAATGAGGTGTATTGGGCAAAGTTCTTGATAAAATCACAATAAAAATGGTAAAAGCCCTTTTTACCCATATTTATTCACTTTTTTACCATTTTTGTTGATTTTTATATTGTTTTGTCCATAAAACCTGATGCCTAATAGTCCTATGAGTGTGACTTTTTGTAGCTATAGTGACTTTGAAGACCACACGAAGGAGTACAGATGTTTTTTCTTTTTTCGTCACATGTACGACTATTTTTTATGGTTTTTAGAAAAACCTCGAGCTCAGTCTTCGTTCGTTCTCGTGCTTGAAAATACATGAGAACATGACCAAGTATACTTTTATTGTCTTTTCATACTCGTCATGGTAACACGAAAATGACGAACGCAAAGGAGTATCCTTTAAGCTCTTTTCACACTCCATAAAAATGAAAAGATCGTCGAGCGACCTTGTTCTGTTCACACTCGTAAAAGTATCTAAATAAAATGTTCGATGGGAGATAGTTTATCACTTTTTCGGTCCTGCCGAACTATTTTACAAAAAATAAACTGAGAGAGTTCTCTTTAAGTGTTTTTTAGACTCTCAAAACATGAAAAACCCTCGATTTTTCTATCTTTGGACTCATTAAACAAACATTGAAAGACCCGTAATGGGACCGAGCCACTCCTTCCTAGGGTTTGTTAAACATACTCCAAGGGACTCGTCCAAATAATGAGCTTACATCAACAAGCATATGTTATCCTCCTCAAGCTTGTGTAAAAATAAAGAGGTACTTGCTAGAAATGGTGAGGGAAATTTTGGGAAAGGGATGTGTTTTCGTATTCATATTAATGGCAGTAAGTTTCTCTCTTGAACATGACACCCCCTATTCATTATTTGAAGCCAGTTTGGGAAATCCATTTGTCTCTCATTCAACTTGCTACAAGGTCATATCCTGGGTTGTCTCTGAGTCAGTGTTGCCAAGTCCTTGGTCGTGTCATTCATATGTTCAAGAGAAGTTCATTCAAACCCTCTATTGAGTAGGCCATCTGCAGTTGTCCATTCTTGCCATGTCGTCCTTCCCTGTGTCTGTTTCAACCTATACTCATACTCTGTTTCACCTTCAAAATCTATTACTTAGTTCATGTCATTGATGGGGGATACATCAAGGCCCTCCTATGACAAGTCTTGTTCCGTCGACTCCAACTCATTATCTGGAAACAAGACTTAGAAATTATTTGGTACCTTGGAACTTGCATGACTCAATGGGAGGTTTCCTCGCTTTCAACAGTGGGTTTTCATTATTGACCCCTGATCGGGAGATTCCGTCAAATGTTTGACCTCAACTCATTTATTCACATTCGGTGGATTGTGTTAGTGTACCTCGGGAGTCATTGACATCAATGGTGATTTCCCTTGCACTTGTTAACGGTTTCATCAATGACCGGTAATCAAATGGTTTCTACCATGTTTGACTTCAGCACATGTAATCACATGGCTAGATTCATACTTTCAAGTGATGATATTGAAGACCGTGGGTCTCATATTTTTGGTCCAGGCTGCGATGGAGTATGTATTATTTGCAGACACATAGATCCATTTTGTATGTCATGTGGCTATGTTGTCTTAATTTAAGTCTTCTCGCATAGATCCACAGTGTATTCCTGGTGGCTATGCAGTATTTTGACGGCATGGATCCATGGTGTATGATTGGTGGCCATGACCTACGTTCATGATGTCATCCATCTATGATCTAAGTATGGGAATGTCTGCCTCAAAACTGGTATTATATTCTGCAGACGCTTGGTTGTTTGTAGGTTTCTGATTAGGTGCACTCCTCGTTTCTGACACACATACACAGTTTACAAAGTATTTTGGTTGTCACAGATTCTAGCCTCATACTTTGGGGGGCATTCTGTTACACATGATTTTGGTCACTTTGGTGATGTCTTAACAGTGATGTATTTAGGCTCCCAACATGGAATTTTTGCTTGAGAAAAGTGGCTCATGTCTTCTTCCAAAAAACATATTTTTAAGATGAGTTCACAGGCTGTCTATGGCCTAGGGTGTGAGAATCCCTGATTCTCCTAGGCCACCCACACTTAGGGTGCAAACTTCTTGCAGTCTGCTCTATACATGGTGCGAACCTGTTTTTAAGCTTGCAAAGGAGAAGAGGTCTCGAGGGTTCTAGAAGGGAATCTTCTAGAAAATGAGTTGGCATTTGCATGGTTGTCATTCTACTAACTTCTCAGATTTGATGGGATCATCCTCATCCATGTAACCATCTCTCCTTCTCCTATATATTGAAAGGTTTCTCATGGAAAAGGTTAAGCAAGATTGAATGAAGAATTGGTGAAATAATTTTGTGAAGAACTCTATTTGGATAGAAGATTGAAGACTTTATTTGGTCTATCAAGTTGTATTGGATCTTTTTCATGCAAATGTAGAGCAAGTGTGTGTGTTGGAACCAAGGGTCACTGAAAGGAATCTTGTGACATCAAGGCGATCTGGTTGTATATTCTACTTTCATTTAATATAATACATCGACATGTCTCTTTCCCATAAAATAACTCTTATTTTATTGCATAACTCCTTGATC
>CBVK0100097246.1:0-33574 GCA_900067695.1 Picea abies
GCTCTTCCGATCTCACCTTACTTGCGTCCTGTTGGTTCAAGGTTGACATAGAGTCTAGGGGAATGTTCTTCTACACACGCGCACACACTGTCACACACTTCAAAAAAAAAATTCACCCGTTGACTGAGTAGTTGTCCTTAGCCAGGAGGGTCGTTACATATAGGAGGGGTGTTACAATGTTGGCACAAGGGAAGACCCGGGGTTCAGACTCCAAGAGCGCACCAACAAGTCCTAACTACTGGCCCTTTCGACAACACTTGCAAAGAAGATGCAGTCTCACTCGAAGTAGCTATGGGGGTTGCAGGATAGGGATGTCTACAACCAAAGGGAATACCAAGTGGATCTATTACAAGAACAAGGGATGTCTACAACCAAAGGGAATACCAAGTGGATCTATTACAAGAACAACACAACATCTAAATATCAAATCCTAGCTTATATTTACTCCGCACAACTATCTGTCAAATCTAACACAGTAAAAAAATAGAAACATATCAAATGACAGAGAACACAGCATCAACCACACACAACACAAGATATATTTGGTTCACCCTCTCTCTAGGGCTACATCCATAGAGTTGTACTTTATGGTATACTAAGATGGAAGTGTACAATTCTTATCTGTGCTCTTAGCTAGCATATCTTCTCGTCTTCTCTCTCTTTCTCTCCCCTCCCTGCGCACCTAGCTGCAGGGTTGATCTTCGCACCCAGGTGAAGATCTTACAATACCAGAAGGCTCTCGCACTCAACACTTCTCTCTGACACAGTAGTACTCACTCAATCATACAATAACAATGAAATCTCAACCAACTTAGCACCAACAACCCATCCTAGGTCCTCTAGACCTTTATTTATACATTACAATAGCTTTCAGGCACCCTTAGGTTAAAACCTAAGTGTCAAAACCCTAGGTGTCTCAAACCCTAGGTCAACTTGACTCACGTTTTCAGGGCTTCACCAACCTGTCTTTCCTCCTTCATGTGTGGTTCTTCAAAGAATTTGCTTACATATTATTTCGCTTATTGAGTTGTCCATGGTCCCTCTTCCTTGTTGATTTTTCCTCCTCGATCTCCTCATCCAACAAATTTATTTCTCTTACTTCGCTCTGTCTTTTCTTCTCTTTTTCTTACTTCGACCCAGTATCAATCACTATGTCTTCCACATAGTTCACATTTTTCCTTTTCTCCCTTATTCTTCACTTGCTTCCATAACCAAGGGCCAACACGCCCCTAACACTCACCTGTGACTCATCCCGAGGCACTTCAAGTCTAAACTTTCTGTTCCATTTCCACTTCAGACTACGCAGGGCAGCCTGCACTTTCTACTCTGTTTCTCCCTTCCTTCCTTGTGCAGACTATCTTTTATGTGTCTGGTACCCAGTTTCAACTGCACTTGGTACCTAGACCCTTTTCCTTTTTCTTTTACTGAGAGCTGTGAGGAAATGGGTTGTCATAGTACAATTTCAACCAGATTTCATTCACCAAACCTTCCTTCCATTCTCCAGTCAAAGTCTTCAACTGCACAGCTCCTCCTTATGTAACATAGGAAATCTCATATGGCCCAATCCAATGCATCCTAAACTTCCCTGGATGCTTCATGAACTTACTATCATATACCAATACCAAATCCCCTTGCTTGAAAGCATTCTTCTTAATGTGCCTGTCATGGTAGGCCTTTTCTCTTTCTTTCTGAACCTGCTGATGAAATCCTGCAATAAATCGGTCTTCTTCCAGTTCTACCAACTGCATAAGCCTCTCTTACACAGTCTTAGTGTCATCCATATCTGTAAAGGTTGCAATTCTCAAACTAGGAACCAAATATTCCATGGGTACAACTGCTTATAGACCATAGACCAATTTGAAGGGGGTCTGCATGGTCAGTTTCTTGCAAGTGGTTCTATTGGCCCATAATACTATTGGCACTCTCAAATCCCAGTCATCCCTATTCACACTGCATATCTTCATCAATGTTGTCTCCAAGATCTTATTGAATGCTTTGATTGTCCCATTTGCTTGTGGATGATAGGGTGTGCTCTTCTGATGGTGAACTTCAAATTCCTGAGTCAAGGCTTCAATAATCTTGTTAATAAAATCTATGCCTTGATCACTCATAAGGATCTTTGGGCATCCAAACCTAGTTATGATATCATCAAATATGAAGCATGCATCTATAGTTGCACTATAGTCCTTAACTGCTCTTTATTTTTCCCATATGTTCAAATACTCTGTTGCAGTAATTATGTATCTAGCCCCTATGCACTTCCCTAGTGGGTTGATAGGTCCCATGAAGTCAATGGCCCACTTCTCAAATGCCTGCAAGGTCAGTTGCTGTGCTAAAGGCATCTTGTCTCTTCTGGATGGCTTCCCAACTCTTTGGCATACATCATAGGCCTTATAGTATTCCTTTGCATCTTTGTGTAGAGTAGGCCACCAAAGGCCAACCCTAAGAATCTTTTGCGTTGTCACTTTCCCTGTGTAGTGTCCTCCTGCGATGCCTTCATGTGCTTCTATGAGGATCAGTGGTCTCTCTACTTCCATAACACATCTTCTCAATATCTCATCAGGTCCCATGTTGTATAGTTGTCTAGCTATAAGTCAAAAGTTTGTAGTGCACACTACTAGTTGTTTCTTATGGGTGATTATATATTCACTAGGTTCCATTCCTATTGATGATAACTGAACTATTTCTGCAAAGTGATCATCAATTTTTCTAATGGCCAACAACTGTGCATCTGGCAGTGTATCCTCCAAACTAGTAGGCTCTTCTCCATGTTCCAACCTTGACAAGTGGTTAGGACCTTTGCTCATTCTTCCTGGCTTAACCATGATCTGGAAATCATATTCCTGAAATAGCAGAAGCCATTTGCATATTCTCCCCCCCAACATTGGCTTGTTGACTAAGTATTTATGCGCAGAATGATCAATGAACATCTTAAAATGTCCTCCCAACAAGTAGTGGTGAAATTTTTACAGTGCATACACCATGGCTAATCCTTCTCGCTCTGTGGTGGTGTAATTAATATCAGTTGTTGATAGCTTCCTGCTAGCAAAGGATAATGGTTGGTCAATGTATAATGTTCCCGGTTGTTCTAACATTGCTCCTAATGCAATAGAGGATGCATCGACATGCATGTGAAATTCCTTACTCTAGTTTGGGAAAACCAAAATGGACGCAATAACCATCTTTTGTTTTAGTATGTTGAAGCTCTACTAGCATTCTTTTGTCCAATGAAACTGATAGTCTTTCTTTAAAATCTTCTCCATGGGTGTTGTAATATGTGTGTAGACCTTAATGAACTTCCTGTAGTATCTAGTGTGTCCCAACACAATGTGCATTTTTTTGATTGAAGTAGGAGGGGGTAGATCAACTATAATGGCAATCTTGGATGGATATACCGGAAATCCATGCTTACACACAATATAGACCAGTAGTATGCCGAAGGGTGAAAAGAAGATGCACTTTTTCAGGTTCAAGGCAATCTGACATTGCATGCACTTATCCAACATTAGTCTTAAACATTCAATATGATTTTGCAAAATGTTGAAAATGGTCCAATCATCAAAGTATGCTTCCAGTAATTTATGTAAAAACTCCTTAAACACTTTGACCACCACCTTGGAAAAAATGGTTGGTGCATTCTTCAATCCAAATGGAATCACTATACACTGGTAGGATCCCCATTCTATTGCAAATGTGGTCTTATGGCGATCTTCCTTGGCAATCTGAATCTAATGGTATCCTGAAAATCCATCTGTAAAAGAATATGCCTCCTGTCCTCCTACATTACCTAACACTTCATCAGTAAATGGTGTAGGGAATGGGTCATGCAAATAGGCATCATTCAGCTTCCTAAGGTCTACATAGATCCTGATTTCTCCTGTCTTCTTATCTTATACCACCATAGGGCTAATCCATTCTGATTCTTCAATAGGTTCGATGATTCCTGCTTCCAGCATTCGGTCAAGCTCGATATTCAATTTCTCCTTATATTTAGGGTTCATTATGTAGGGTCTTCGTTTCACTGGCCTTGAATTTGGTTTCAAAGGGATCCTCATCTCTCCCATGCACCCTTTAATGCCCTTCATATCAATGAACTTGGTTGGAAACAAGTCCTGATATTCATGCAGTAATTCTGTGATCTTGTCAATAGTGACAACATCCCAATAATATCCAACATTTGCAAGATTCGGTGTTTTCTCTATTCCAATATTGACTTTCTTGATATTGATCAACTATCCAATTAAAGGTAGCTTGACTCCTTGTCCTTATACATCTCTTTGGCCTTCTGATTCTACGATGTTCACATTCCTAGGATCATCGTCTTCAGCAGCATTGATATTGTAACAGCCTTGCAACTTCTGAAGAGGCATAGTCCATTCATCCTCTTCTTTCTCCAAAGGGAGGCTAGGTTCCTCCTTGAACACTTTCTGTCTTACAACCTGTAATGCCTAATATATTGTAGGATATTGGCTTTCAAACAAAAAGGTAGTTACAAATTTATGGGTCATACCTTCCCAATCTGTAGTGATGAGGCACATTTTTGCTTGAAGATACCAGTTGATGGGAGTTGTGTCTAGTGTGTTAATGAATTTTTTCACCCACTACTCTTGAGGAATGTTGCTCCAGGCTTCCTCACAACTGTGCACATTGGCCTTCAGACAACTTCAACCCGTGTACCTAACTTCACAGCTTTCTACTTGTTTTGAAAATCACATTGTCATCAAAGTGCGACATTGTACCCAGTCTGTAATATTGTTTTTGTGTGTCCCCCACCATCTTGTTGGAGTTGATTTTAGGGCCTCATCCATTGCCAGCAATCTTTTTGGTAGTGGTACAATTTCTTCAAATTCCAACAAGAATGCTTCTAAATGATTTAGACCATCAAAGGTGGGCAAGTTACTTACTGTTGTGTCGATCCAGTGGACTTCCCTGGTTAATCTAACACATCTTCTTGTAGATACTTCATACATTTTGTTCTTCCAGTTCTCCAGTGCTTCTTTTAACTATGATGAGCATGCGTTGTCACTTTGCCAGCTAAAATTCCCATATGTTGTAGGATTAATGTAGTCCTGTTGTCTAGTTGTCAATTTGTATATGTTTTCTAGTTCATATGCACAGTCTTCTTCTATGATGGGTTCTGTGTATCTCTAACCTTCATCAAGATCCAAAGGTGTAATGAACCTAAGGCCATCTCTTTCAAACTTCATTATTCTTTTATTTAAATCAACCATAGTGGAATTATTGAAATCCCAATCAATTCTTAACAACGTAGGGTCAACTATCGTCAACTATCTCAATCACCTCAAAGTTTGCAAACATCCTTACTCCATCGATGTCCACAGGGACACACTCCAGTCTTCCAAAGGCACTTACAACTTGCTTATTATCCATCCTAAGCCTGATAGGGGAATATATTAACTTAGGTTTTCCCATCAGTGCCCAGGTCTTCTTCATCATGACACTGACCTCTAACCCTAAGTCGAGGACCACATAGTCTATATTGTACTATCCAATCTAAGCATTAAGGTGTAGTTCTTTATTTTTCCTTCTCTTCTTGGATAGTTGATGTACTGCTCTATTCAGCAAAGGATCTACCCTTCCTATCTCATATTGTCTGAACAAATTTTGTAGTTCTTGTATGGATTTTTCATCTTTAATTAACTCAATACACGTATACAAGAAACTGACAAGTTTACTCACCTCTTTTCCTTCCCCGGGCGAAGTAGACTGATCAAATGCTAGAGGCATTCCATATTCTCTTACTTATAGTTGAACTTTTGATGAAGAAGCTTGGTCTCTTCCGAATTCCTTTCTTGCTTCCTCAAATGTCTGCTTCTCTTTCCTTGGGTCAAATTCTTGGGTCTTCTCTGCAGCTTTCCTGACTCCTGGTTCTTCTATAGTCTTTGCTTGGATCACTATTTCTTCTCCTGTGACAACACCTCCTCATGTGATAACAACGACTCTAGGATCTGTGTCATGAGGTTCTTCTTTGATTAGCTGTATTTGTTGATTTCCTCCTCGTTTCTCTTGAAGATTAGACAACAATGTTGGACATTCCTCAATAATATGCTCGAATGAGTTGCAGTAGCTGCAAGTGGTACAAGGGTTCTGGTAGTCCCTTGCCAAGTGTCTTGTTTTTGTGCAGTTATAACAGATGATCTTTCCTCAACCTCGACCCATACCTCCTCCTCTTCCTCTTCCACAGAATCCACCGCGAGGGTTGAAGTTTCCTCTCCCAGGGGAATTATACTATGCAATGCTTCCTTATTACTATACTTCACCTTGAATTTTTTATATATCCCTTGATATTTCATTTATGAGATAGTAAGCCCTACAATACTTGTCATAGTGTCCTACCGACTTACAGAACGTACAATACACATTTGTGGGTGTCTGGATATATTTTTGTAGATAGTAACATTCACCAGGGCGATGTCGATTTCTACATACCTCGCACCAGGGTAGGGTAACTTGCTTCAAAGGGCTCAGAGCTCTAGAGGACAAGTATTCTTGAAATAAGGGACAATGTTCCTTGTCATGGCCTTCTGGTTTGCATCAGATACACTAGATGTCTTCTCTTTTATCTTTTATCTTTTCCCTTGTCTTTCTTCATATCTTCGACATGAAGTCATAAGCTAGTTATCTAACTCAAGATTTGAATCATACCTGAGCTAGATTCTCCCATAGGGGATGATTCTAATTTCATGGCGATCTCCAGTGCCTCATCCTATGAAGTAATCTTTTTTTGCCTCAGAGGAACTATGATGTGTGGCAAGAGGGCAGCAATGAACCATTCCCTGTTCTGCTCATATGGGATCTGAAAACTCAAATGGCCTATCAAGGTCTTAAATCTCTGATCAAACTCCCACATGGGTTCAGCTATTCTCTGCTTGATTTCCTTTAGTTATGTAATGCACTATGACTCTAGCTTACATTTCTTGAATTCGGAAGTTAGCGCAGTCTTAATGGCATTCAGTGGTTTAGGTTTAGCTCATTGGACAAATTTCATGTACCAGCTCAGTGCGCGATCTCTTAGGGTGGTTTTGAACTAAGCTCGTTTGACAGCTTCGTCAGTGATAGTCTTAATACTCCACACATCCTCACATAGAAACCAGTGTTGATTAGGATCTTTAGATCCATCTCCTCTAAAGGTGGGTAACCTCATCTCATCTTCCATAGATCTTCCTAGGTTTCCTGACTGAGTATGTGGTGGAGAGTTAGTGACAGTGCTTTGAAATTTCTGATGACTTAGGTTACTCTGGTTACTTAACGCTACTGAAGTAATAGGAAGAATAATAGTACTTACTTCGATGGTCGATGTAGTTCTTGAATTTTCTGGCTCTTCTTGGTGAGGTTCCTATGTCCTAGTGGATTCTAAATGCTCTTCGTCTGTCAGATATGCCTCTTCTCCACTATAGAACCCTTCATCTCCATAGTTCTGCTTAAATAGGTTCTCAAGGTGAACTTCTCTTAACACTTTCCCATTGCGCGTATGTCCAGCCTCTATGTTGTTGTCGCTGTCTAAATTTTTGAACATTTAGCTCTTCTGATATGGTCGATTACTGTATCTTCAAGATGTTCTTCTCATGCAATAGCATCTTGATCTTCAACTTCAGAAAATGTAAAAATTTTCCTCTAGGTCCCTTAAAGAAATATCTCTCTGCTTGGCTATACGATTCCACTCTGTCAACAACAAACTCAGTGATCTACTGCTCTTGACATGGTGTTATCAACTCTCTTAACCTTCTTGATCAGCGTCGACGTCCAAACCACGGGTTGTCTAAGTCTAACTTCGAACTGGGTATCCGCTAACCTAGCTAGCCACTCATATAGCTCCTGATGGATTCCTCCAAAGAAAATATCGTGTATATCAGTAAAGATATATCTTTCCAACTAATCCTCTGTACTAAGATTAGGGTTCTTGTTCTAGGCTCCAGTGAAGTCCTTTTCTTGATCTTTTATCCACTTCTGAGTCTCTCTCTTCGATGGAAACCACCTTGACATTCCCTCAAGGATATTTCGGTCTCGACAATGGAACCATTTGTTGGCATAGTGGTAGACCCAGGGTTTAGGATCCAAGAGTGCACCAACAAGTCCTAAATACTAGCCCTTTCGGCAACACCTACGAAGCAGATGCAGTCTCACCCGAAGTAGCTACGGGGAGTTGCAGGACAGGGATGTCTACAACCAAAGGGAATACCAAGTGGATCTATTACAAGAACAACACATCATCTATATATCAAATCCTAGCTTAGATTTACTCTGCACAACTATCTGTCAAATCTAACACAGTAACAAAATAACAGCATATCAAATGACAGAGAACATAGCATCAACCACACGCAACACAATATATACGTGGTTCAACCTCTCTCTAGAGCTACATCCATAGAACTATGCTTTATGATATATTAATATGGAAGCATACAGGTCTTATCTGTGCTCTTAGCTAGCAAATCTTCTCTTATTCTCTCTCTTTCTCTCCCCTCCCTGCGCACCCAACTGCAGGGTTGATATTCACACCCATCTGAAGATATTACAATACCAGAAGACTCTCACACTCAACACTTCTCTCTCACATAGTAGTACTCACTCAATCATACAATAACAATGAAATCTCAACCAACTTAGCACCAACAACCCATCCCAGGTCCTCTAGACCTTTATTTATACATTACAATATATTTCGGACAACCTTAGGTTAAAACCTAAGTGTAAAAACCCTAGATACCAAAACCCTAGGTGTCTCAAATCCTACGTCAACTTAACCTGCATTTCCAGGACTTCTCCAACCTATATTTCCTTCCTTCACATGCAATGCTTCAAAGCATCTGTTGATATCTTCTTTCGCTTGTTGAGTTGTCCACGATCGCTCTTCCTTTTTGATCTGTCATCCTCGATCTCCTTGTCCAATGACTTGCTTTCTCTTACTTTTCTCTGTCTTTTCTGCTCTATTGCTTACTTTGACCCAGTATCAATCACTGTATCTTCCGCGCAATTCACATTTTGCCTTTTCTCCCTTAGTCTTCGCTTGCTTCCATAACCAAGGGCCAACACTTCCTTGATGGTGCACTGACAGAGACGACGCTCGTGTTGGTCCAAGAATGCTAGTGGCTGCAACCAAATGGAACCTTCTTCATCCAACTCAAGGAGATTGGTTTGAGTTTGGCACTTAGTAACAATCACCTTCTTTAAGCATGAGACATGAAAACAAGGATGGAACTTAGAATGACTAGGAAAAGCTAATTAGTAAGCGACCTTCCCCACTTTCTTGAGAATTGTATAAGAACCACAAGATTTGGGAGAAAGCTTCTGAAAGTGGTCCGTTATGAGTGAATTTTGATTATAGGGTTGCAGACAAAGAAACACCTGGTCCCCTTCCATAATTTTTCATTCAAAACGAAATTGATCAGCTTGTTGCTTCATGTGATTATGAGCCATGGCCAAATTTTTTTTAAGGTTGTCGAGAATGGCCTCACGAATTACAATATTGTTGTCAACCTCCTGAACCTTCAAGACACCTAGAATGTAGGAGAGAATCGATGGTGTCTTTTTTCCATAGACTACTTCAAAATGAGTCATGCGAGTAGTTGTATGGTAAGATGTGTTGTACCACCATTCAACGAGGGGTAACCATTGAACCCATTGATTCTTTCATTCATATGAAAAACACCTCAAATAGGTTTCCAAAAACTTGTTGACAACTTCAATTTGGCCATCAATCTGGGAATGATAAGCAGCGCTGAGATGAAATTGGATTCCCTAGAGATGGAAAATTTCTTGCCAAAAATTGTTGTTAAAGGTGGGATCTCGGTCAGATACAATAGAATGAGGCATGCCATGAATCTTGAATATATTATCCATGAAAATTTGAACCAATGTGGAGGTTGTGAATGGGTGTTGGAGATCACAGAAATGATCATATTTTGGAAAGATGATCAATTGCCACCATGATGACTGGTTTATTACCTGATTTAGGTAAGACAACAATGAATTCCATAGAAATATCCTGCCAAATAGTCGACAGAATCGGGAGCGGTTGGAGTGTTCCCTGGGTCGTGAATGTTTCTCCCTTATTACGTTGATAGACATCACATTCATCCACAAAGGTGTGGACTTCTTGTTTATACCATCCCGTAAAAAAGAGCGTTTGACCCTTTCATATGTTTTGGTGAACCAAAAATTCCCAATTGTGGGGGAAGCATGAAGCTCTGAAAGCACCTAATATTAATTTTGACTATTTGTTGAGATACAGATGACCTTTGTAGTGAAGCTGATTATTGTGCAAAAATTACCCTGGAGAAACTGGAGAATTGGATTGCAACCGTTGGATAAGGCTAGAACTTTTGGGGTCTTGCACCCATTCCTGGTGAGCATATTGGAGCCAATATGGTACAATGAAGGAGAGAGAAAAAATGGATCCTTCATCTTCATACTTCTGGGAAAGAGCATCAACAACCACATTTTATTTTCCCTTCTTGTAAATTATCTCATAATCATATCCAAATAGTTTGGTGACCTGTTTTTTTTTTCTTTGGGGAGAAAATTCGTTGTTAGAGAAAATACTTGAGGCTCTGATGATCAGTTTTAATTTGGAAGTGTTGGCCCAATATATAAGGACACCATAGATACACATCATGAAGAATAGAAAACATTTCCTTCTAATAGATTGATTAGCACAAATGGCACTCCAAAGTTTGTTTGTTGGTGAAGGCCACCAATCATCCTTCTTTCATGAGAAATGCACCAATTCCTTTCTCAGATGCATCATGTTGAGTCTCCATTTTGACACTTATAATGCCCTATATTACCCCCTATCTGAGCCTATTTTACCTATGATATGTGTATCTAATTGACTGTTTCCTCCATAATACACTCGATGACCTTGTTCACATGCATAAGAGGTAACTTATGATTAAAGCATGATTTGTTTAGTTTTATTGAGTTAATTTGATTAAATTCTTGATTATGTATGATCATAATCACTTTGACTCTTAAGGGGAATGATTCTGCCAAAATTATCAAAAAAACTCAAACTGCCAACTTGCACCTCGATTTTCGTGCATATGGTATCAGATCTAGAAATTCTAAAACATGGGTTTTGTCCAGAATATGGTAAATTGAGTAAAATGCAAGCCAGTTTTCAAAATTAGATTTGGTTTGAGAGATATACGTGAGGACTAACTCGAATCTGCCCAAATTGTTAAAAAAACACAATTTTTTGGGATTTCTCCTAAAATTGTAAAAATTGTTTTCTTAGTTTGGAGATTCGGTTCCATCCATTCCTCCATGGATTTTATGTATAAATAAGACCTCATAGGTCTGAGTAGAAAGGAATTATCATGATGTAAGAATGGCTCTTAAAGGAGAATTGTTATGATATAGAATGGATTCATGAAAATACTTTTTTTGTAAACCTACTTGTTGGAGATTAATGCAAGATTGAATTCAGTGATTTTGTCTCTCTTAGAAGTTAACATATGGTGATCTAAAAGCTTCCATGTTGGCATCAGCAAGGGCAACCGATCCAGCTTAGTAAGCTTATTGTAAATTGTTAGTGTAGATTTTCATTTCCTGTATTTGTTATTTTGATTTCATGATATTTTGTTTGATTTCACTATTCGAATTTGTTTCAAAGTGTGGTAATGAAAGAACAGTTGGATCTCCATATTTCACCCTACATGAGCTTTAATGGAGCATCCTAGTTGTTAGTTTAGTTGCTCAAGGAGATAGATCTTAAGTTCATCTTTTCATTTCATGAGCCTCTAATGAACAGATTTGTCACCTAAGAAAGAACATTTCGATTCATTGTTTGCTTGAGAAGTTTTGTTATCAGTTTTCTCTCATAAGTTTGGAGTGGTATTGTTGAAATGTGCCCAGATTTGTTTGTTAGTTGTTGTTAAGAGTAGAATCTATAGATAACAGATTCAATGTCCATCTTTCCACTTCATGAGCTTGTAAATGGACAAGGCATTATCTGAGCAAAATCTTTTGACTGCATGATTGCAAGTTTTGCTTTCTAATTTATGAATTGTGTGAAGAGTGTTATCTTTGAAGTGTGAAAACAGAGTATTGGTTTTTATATGGTTTTCTTGATTGAACTATACTCATCATACATAGGCATCTATCTATTATCAGCACATATAGTGCATCAACTCTTTCGATTACGAATACGGGTTGATAATTTATGTTTGGTAATATATTATGCAAATAATTGCACCAACATTTTGGAGTCGTTGTCGGCGAGTTGTAAACGTTAATAGGTAGTATTAGAATCACATTTCTTTAATGGTTTTGGATTGGTTTTGTGGATGACCTAAGGGCGGCGAGAAGATGATAATACATGCGGGAAGAGCCCACACATCCACTTTGGTGGAGTTTCTCCAAAGTTAGGTTGTCCTCTTTTCTTTTGATGCAAGTGTGTTTTTATTTATGAAAATTTAGTTTTCTTTATGATGAGCTAACGTGTGTGAACCAATAACCTGGTGACAGCAGGATCCCAGTAACACAAGGAGTTCAAGCTTGGTGTGTTTTGTTTTTGCAAATAGTTTTAAAATTTAGATCTTTAATGATAAATCATGTTTGGGGTGTTGTAAGAACCCCCCTAGTACTAATCTGTGTTGCAAAATAGGTATCATCAACCAGCTAGAGTAATTCAAGGATGATCAAGAGCTTGAAGAATGTTCCTCCAAGAACTTTCTCTCATTCTAGCGGAAGCTGGGATATCCGCCTCTCATGAAGAGCATATCTTCACAGTAGTCAAGAATCTAGTTGTCTCTCCACATGAAGAGTTAGAATTCCCGTCGGATTCCTCTTGTCAATTTGTTGAAGGGAATAAAGAATCATGGATAGAATTCAATGGAGAGAAACTAGTGGAACCTAAGATTGAGGAATCCTTAGCATGCCTCTCAACAGATCTTGTATGTACTCTGAAGACCAATCATCTCGAAGAGGATAATTTGCATAGCATAGTAGAGGAGGACATTTAGTGTGACCTAAACAAAGAAGAGAAACAAGAATATAGTGATCCTATTGAAATATGGTTTCAATTAGTTATTAGGTCACACCACTCTTTTATTTATTGTTTGATCTCATCATCAAAGCAGATGGTCCTTCATACTCTGGTATGCATTAAAATTTATCTTTTAAACCTGAGTATGGATATATTTCTAACCCTGTTACGCACATGGTTTCACTGGAAGTATTCCTATACTTGAAGGACATTTTCTTTTGTTCAAATAGAGTAGGATAGGTAAATAAATACATAAATGTTTCACATAAGTACAATGCAACCTATATTTCATACTTTTCATAAATGGGAATGTCAAAATCTAATAAAACAATCAATTTAAGATCTTTTGTTCCTATAGTAGATTTCTTTTTAAAAGTTATGATGATTTTGTTTGGAATCTTATGAGAAGGGAATCTCTTCATCCTCCGAATGCACACATGATACTGGAAAGGTTTCAAAAGTGGAGAAGACATCCTTGTCAACGAAATATAACACTTAAGGGAGTGCTTCATGACCTATTTCTTGAAAGTTCTTTTTTTTCCTTAAGTTGTTAAAAATGATGCATCCATGCTTTATCATTACCTATCTATTTTAAGACCACTATTTCACAAGGATGGTCAATTCAGTGATCTTTTTAATAGAAGTTGAAACTAAATTCTAATTCCAAACCATTTTATTCATAGCTAATAATTCAACTTTTGACATTTTCCCTAAATTTTATGTTTATAAGCATGAATAAAAATCCAGTTTTAATTAGTTCTATTGGTTTGTTTTTAGCAAGTGTTCACAATTCTCTGAGCATCCATTTTTAGCATCTCACATTGTTTGCATGAGGCCATGAAAAACCTTAGGCATGGAGGAGTGGTTGTCCAAACCTTCATATTCTTTTGCAACTTCCATCGGCGAGAAAAAATCAACATGTTCAGTGCTAGGATTTGATAGTCATTTCCAGAATTCTGGTACCATTCTATTCCAGTAATGCAGAATTGCATTCATCTGGTACTACAAACAATGTTTGCCTCTGCGTTATTCCAGTACTAAAGCACAACCCTGCGTCCATCTGGTACTCAGGTGATTTGGTACTGGTAATAAGGTGTTGGTAGCTCTAATCATATATTTAAGTTTTGCTGCTCGATTTAAGTACTAAGACATTAATTCAACATTTTTCATTTTACTAAAGAAATTAGACTAATTATGCAATAAACATATGGTTACTCTCAATTATTGCACGCTCCCTACCATGAAATTTTGTAAGCCCTCCTATACATCTCCTCGTATATTATCACTGAATTCCTTGGTGGAGTGGTTGTCATCATGAATGACAAAAAATCATCCATCATGTCACTCTGTCTGTACCCCTTGTCATATTTCGGTACTATCTATTACGGTAATGCAGAAACATGTTCTGATACCAATTACTTATCTGGTACTTATGCCAAAGTGATATGATCTTTGTTATGTGCTTAACATTGTTTTCACTTTAGGTAATTAGAGGTATGGGCTAATCTCTTCATGTTCTTTCTATCAAGGATCATTTAAGTCTTGAGTTGAATTATTTTTACTCTCATGCACATCTTCCTCCTACATTTATACACTCAACCTTGAATGAATCATCCTTTCTCTCCTTTAAGAAGATATTTTCACATTTAGTTGTATATGATAATGGGTGCACTTGTCCTATTACCTCATTATTTTGAAGAAGTGATTGTTCATTGAAATATCCATTGAAAAGTGGTGACACCATTATGTATAATACTAACCTAGTTGATTCAACAAGTTCTTATCCAAGTTTATCTTTACAAGTTTCTCTTGGGAGGTATTGATGAAAACCTCATGTGGTAGACCTCCCTTGCAAAACCGCAATGAACTTTCATGAGAACCCTAATAGGATTAACTAGAGGGACCTCTTAGTCATTATCCGAGATGTTCCATTATACATTGAATAGCTAAGATTTAAGTTGAATGTGGATGATGTCACCCTTGGGATAATTGCAAACAATTAAATATGTGCCTAACAAATCTAAAACACTCTCATACCACCTATCTTCCTTATACTCTAAAAACTGTCAATGAACAATATACATTATTCTAAATCTTTTGAGTAATATAATAAAAATGAAGTATCAGGAACTACAAGTAAACCTGTCGAGGTATTGAACAAGCCTGCTGGCAGTGGGACCATGCTTGTATGGTACTAAGGTAAACCCGTCAGGTACTGAACATGCCTGCTAGCAACAAGGCTATGTCAGGTAAAGAGAGTTGAAAAACATAAAGTGGCACACTTAAAACTGAACATAAACCCTTGGGTATCATTCTGAAGCAATCATTATCAAATCAGGGCTAGGAGATGACATTTATATCTCTCGGATGATGTTCTTAAGAACCTTCAAGTATCCACTTTAGATTTCTATCTTTAAAAAAATAGGTTTGCACGAGAAGTGGGACCCTCAGTATGTGTAATTCACCTTACCTAAAAAATAAGAGCTTCATCTCTAAAAACTTGGATCTGAAATGAGTTAATCATCATGGGATGTATTCCTTTATGTGTTCCTCTCTTCAAATGATATATAAACTATGCTTATATCTCTTTTGTTTTAAAGGTAATCTAGCCAAGGGGGCCTATTAGTCAAAGTCATTATGAAAAATCTTGGCCACTATCCTATAATTGTATTAGAGTCACATCCATCCCTTTCTCCTAACTTTGATTGAAAACAGATTGGATAAGACTTAACTTCAGGGAATGCTTGATCGAGTGAGGAGTGTCATCAATTGTGAAATTTTGAAGATCATTGTTGCATGAGGACATGCAATGAATTAAGCATGGGGGAATGTTGAGTCTCCATTTTGACACTTCTAATGCCCTATATTACCCCCTATTTGAGCCTATTTTACCTATGATATGTGTATCTAATTGACTGTTTCCTCCATAATACACTCGATGACCTTGTTCACGTGCATAAGAGATAACTTATGATTAAAGCATGATTTTTTTAGTTTTATTGAGTTAATTTGATTAAATGCTTGATTATGTATGATCCTAATCACTTTGACTCTTAAGCATCATAATCCGGTACCCAGTCTATTCTAGTACTAGCCTGTGCTAATCTGGTACTAGAAATAATTCAAAATTTTGGAAAGCTTATAGAGGAAAATTGGACACATGGGTTTTTTCCAGAATAATGTTTTCATGAGGACTTGTGAGTCAAAATTCACCCATATCGCACGTGTGGACCTCTAGCTTAGGGGGAATGATTCTGCCAAAATTATCAAAAAAACTCAAACTGCCAACTTATGCCTCGATTGTCGTGCATATGGTATCAGATCTAGAAATTCTAAAACATGGGTTTTGTCCAAAATATAATAAATTGAGTGTAATGTGGGCTGTTTTTCAAAATTAGAATTTGTTTGAGAGATATGCATGGGGGACTAACTCGAATCTTCCCAAATTGTTAAAAAACATAGATTTTTGGGATTTCTCCTAAAATTGTAAAAATTGTTTTCTTAGTTTGGGGATTTGGTTTCATCCATTCCTCCATGGATTTTATGTATAAATAAGACCTCATAGGTCTGAGTAGAAAGGAATTATCATGATGTAAGAATGGTTCTTAAAGGAGAATTGTTATGATGTAGAATTGATTCATGAAAATACTCTTTTTGTAAACCTACTTGTTGGAGATTAATGCAAGATTGAATTTGGTGATTTTGTCTCTCTTAGAAGTTAACATCTAGTGATCTAAAAGCTTCCATGTTGGCATCAGGCAAGGGCCACCGATCCATCTTAGTAAGCTTATTGTAAATTGTTAGTGTAGATTTTCATTTCATGTATTTGTTATTTTGATTTCATGATATTTTATTTGATTTCACTATTCGAATTTGTTGCAAAGTGTGGTAATGCAAGAACAGTGGAATCTCCATATTTCACCCTACATGAGATTTAATGTAGCATCCTACTTGTTAGTTTAGTTTCTCCAGGAGATAGATCTTAAGTTCATCTTTTCATTTCATGAGCCTCTAATGAATAGATTTGTCACCTAAGAAAGAACATTTCAATTCACTGTTTGCTTGAGAAGTTTTGTTATCAGTTTTCTCTCATAAGTTTGGAGTGGTATTGTTGAAATGTGCTCAGATTTGTTTTCTAGTTGTTGTTAAGAGTAGAAGCTACAGATAACAGATTCAAAGTCCATCTTTCCACTTCATGAGCTTGTAAATGGACAAGGCATTATCTGAGCAAAATATTTTGAGTGCATGATTGCAAGTTTTGCTTTCTAATTTATGAATTGTGTGAAGAGTGTTATCTTTGAAGTGTGAAAATAGAGTATTGGTTTTTATATGGTTTTTTTATTGAACTATACTCATCAGACATAGGAACCTATTTGTTATCGGCACATATAGTGCATCAACTCTTTTGATTACGAATCCTGGTTGATAATTTATGTTTGGTAATATATTATGCAAATAATTGCACCAACACATCACATTCCAGGAAAAGAGTCTTTTTGAAGTCAATAAGGGATAGGAAAGGATTTGTGCACATAGCCTATTTCAAAGCATGAAATTCTTGATTAGCTATAGGATTCCAATGGAGAGCATTATTTTTAAGGAGAGTAGTGCGAGGGGCTGTAATTTTTCCATAGTTCTTAAAAAATTTGTAGTAATAACCTGTTAAACTTAGAAAACCACACAAAATCTTGAGAGTTTTTTGGAGAATCCAATCCTTCATAGCTTCAATTTTCTTAGGATCCACCCTAACACCATCATTTCCCACAATATGACCCAAATAATCCACTTCTAAGGATCCAAAGGCACATTTAGATTGTATGAGGAAAATTTGGTGTTGAGAAAGGAGATGGAGAACTTGATCCACATGGGAAATATGGGTTGTCCATGTTTTACTATAGATGAGAATATCATCAAAGAAAACTAAGACAAAATGATGAAGAAAAGGATGAAAGACATGCTTCATGAGACTTTGGAAAGTGGAGGGGGGATTACTCGGGCCAAAGGGCATGACCAAGAACTCATAGTGGCCCTCATGAATTTGAAAGGTCATCTTGGGAATGTCAGCCTCTTTCATACATATGTGGTGATAACCAGTACAATAGTCAAGTTTGGTAAAGCAGTGAGCACCACTCAATTCTTCCAATATATCATCAATGACATGAATGGGAAAATTGTCTTTGATGGTGAGTTTGTTGAGAGCACAAAATTCAGGACACATGCTCCATGTGCCTTCTTTTTTTAGGACCATGACCACATGAGAAGAATAAGGGCTAGTACTATGGTGGATGATACCCGTGTAGAGAAATTCTTGAAAACTTTTCTCAATTTCACTCTTATGGGCAAATAGATGATGATACAGGTGGACATTAGGAGGAAGACTACTTGAAACTAGAGAAATTGAATGATCATGAACATCACGTGAACTGGGGGAAGGCCATGAGGAGTGGAAAAAATAGTGTGGTGTTTGGAAAGTATAGATTGGAGGTCAGGATTCATAGATGGTGTCTCAACTACTTGAATGGCATTGAGTTGGGAAATAATGTATGAATGGAATTTTTTGAGGAGATTTTCCATTCGATGGGAACTGATGATCTTAGGGGAGCCTGTTATGATGCCTTGGAACTTATAATGTTGGCCATATTGTTAAAATTGTATGGTCAATTCCTTAAAATCCATGAGGATGGGACTGAGAGTGTGTAACCATTATGCACCTAATATAATGTCACAACCACCCATGTTGATAGCGAACATATGATATTTCAGGTCATACTAGCCAATTTGGAGATACACATTTTCACAACGCCCTCCACATTTCATGGAAAATCCATTAGCAATCAAGATTTGAAAATTGTTGACTGCATGGATATAACAATGGGTTTCTTGAGAAATGCGTTGATGACTGAAATTATGAGTGCTACCACTGTCAATTAGGATGATTACCTTCCATTTTTTAATGTAGCCAATTAGCTTGAGGGTTTACGGAGCAGAGAACCCAATGAGTGCATTCAAGGAAATGAGCGGTTCAACTTATGGTGGATTAAATGGCGGAGTGATAGGATTTGGCTCAGGTAGCTCGACTACATGAGAAGCCTTGATCTCATCTTCAGCAACATCCTCAAAGATGGACATGAACAACTTGTGTTCCTTACACTCATGCCCCGCAAAATATTTTTCATCACAATTATACCAAAGACCTTTGAGTTAACTTTCATCCATTTCTTCCCAGGTTAATTTTTGGATCTTGAGAGGGGTGGAATGAGGGGCAGGAGTGTAAGGGTGAGGGCACAGAGAGAAATATGGTTTGCATTGTTTGGAAAAACCAACTTGTTGGGATTCCTTGGCATGTTGAGTAGCTACCTACCAAGTCTGAGGGAAATTCATGAGGACTTGGGCTCAAATATCATCCTTGAGGCCACTGATAAATCATTCTCAGAAAAAAGTACCAAACATGCCCTCTTTTATGAAAGCTAATTTCTCAAATGCAACTATAAACTCTTCCACTGTACTGGATAGTTTCAATTTGGTCAGACGGCCTAGGGAGTGTGTATCAGTGTCAAAGCAGTCATAAATTTTATCCACAAACTGGGTCCAAGCCACATATCCTTGGCATGATTTTCGACACCATTTCCACCATTGTAGACGTTTAGGGTCCAAATAGAGGACATTGTAACAAATTTTGGCCAATTCATTGGTGATGCCATGCAAGGAGAAGTAATGTTCCATTTGAGTGACCCAACCAGTGGGATCCGAGCCATCAAATTTGTTCACCTCCACTCGTGGAAGACACAAATCACGATGAAGAGGTTTGGACTAAAACTACTAGGAATTGGAGGAAGTGGTACCTTCGAGGTTAGAAGGTTGATCATATGAGGAATGGATTCCAAAAATGGGTTGTTTTTCTAGCACCTTGGCAGCAAATGAGCCAATTTGAGACTCAAGGTGGGATTCAAGATGGCTGGAAAGGTGGGAATTGATTTCCTTCTTTATTTCCTCTTTCAGGTGGTCCATTTTGGACTCAATGTGGATATCTATTAAGTTTTCAAGGTCTTGGTTGCGAGTGTTGGCCATGGTGAGGGGAAAACACAAGAAAAGGTGGGAATGAAAGGTGGGTGAAAAGGGCGAGTGGGTCCACGAAAAAAAAATTCTAATAAATGATAGGTATCATTTTGATTAGGACAAAAAGAGGATTCAAGTGGGATAGGTCCAGAGCAGGGGTGCCAGAAAGGGGGTCGGGACCACAAGAAAAAAAAAGATAAAAATTGATAGTTATCACTACAATCAAGATGAAAAAATGAGTCCAATGGGATAGGTCTCAAATATGGGTGTGGCCAGGCCCTTTTTTTTTTTACTCTTGTGGAGTTATACTCTGATCTAAAGAATATTGCAGTGTTAAAAGGCCCAAATTCTTAACAGGAAGAAATTTATAGTAATTTCACCACCAGGATGCAAGAGGTAAAGTTGCATGACAATAAATCTTTTATGTTTTGTTTTTGTTTTTGTCCCAAGGACTAGGGTATTTAGGTTTTCTACAGACAAAGTTTTTCCCTATGTTATAGCTCTCTAATATATGTGTGGGGTTGAACAGTAGTAATCGACCCAATATCTAAGAGCACCAACTAAGGAGGATAGGCCATGCCCTTAGTCATACTACCTAACTAACCAGGTACTAAAGAGTATCTTCTCGAGTGTTATTCTCAGTGGCACTATAGCAGTCGAATGATCGATTAGTTTATCTACAGAGGGCTTCAAGATATCTAGGTCGATCCATATATAGGTGGTGTTTGATTCCCTACCAATTGAATGGGTACCAGCAGGGGTTACAAGGGTGGCCAACAATGTGTGCTTTAAGATATCTCTATAGCTTTAAGACACCGGAATACGTCTCTACCTTGAAAAAAATAACCCGCAATTTTCTGCCAAGGAAAGTGCTCTAATACCACTTGTAAGGTACCAGATCTATTATAATAGCCGAAAATAGAGATATTGCAAAGAATAACAACGGAACAACATAATAGATGAAACCACAACACCAAAATAATACCTTTATTGATAAGAAACAATGTTCACTTGCCTCTTTGAGAGGGAAACCTCCAACATAGCAGTGCTCTATTACAATAATTCTCAAGACAAAACTTATCATGACTCCTACTCTTCTTTATACTAATTCTTTCTTCTAAAGATCATTCTAGAGGAATATCCTTCTAGAAGTGGAAGCTTCTATTAGGTCTTATTAAATTGACTTATTCAAATTTATTAAATAAGCCCTATTAACTAATTCCAACCTTTATTACATGGAAATATATTATTCTAACTATGTGAGGGGTTAGGGAGGTTAGGTCCCTAACATGTACATCCAAGCACACCATCCTCCTCCTCCTCTATGACCTTAGTTGATTTTCAAAACATGGTTAATTGTAGTATGTTTTGGTTTGAACTCCATAGTTTTATAGTAACCTTTTCTAGTTTATGACATGATGAGATGATCAAATTTAGTAGCATAGTTCTTCCCTCTCCCTCTTTCTTAGTTATTGTAATTGAGATTGGTTCAACCACCCTTCATTGCTCATTTTAGTTGCAATTTTAGCAACTCACACTTACTTGGCTCCTCATCATTTTTTCTAAACTCTATTGATCCTTGTAGTTCAAATATATTCAATACTCATGTTACAACATTTATCACTTTCGAAATTATAAAATTCACTTAGCAAAATCAACAAGTCTCTTCCGTCATAAACGCACTTGAAACTTACTTGCTCAATACTAAACTTTATATAAGATGCTATGTTTGGACATCATGAAGCAATGAAATTAATCTAAAAGCTAGAACCTCCACTCTACATAATTATTCTCATATTTGCTTCAATAGTTCACTATATTCTAGAAGCCAAGGAGTGTTGACCTTAGCATGCTTTGAGGGTAAAAAAATCATTTAGGGTCAATAGTATTGAGCCTAGTTTACGTACTTAGGTAGAAACGTATAACACCCTTGATTTATGCATATTGAAAATGGATTTCATCATGATTAATGTGCTATTGTACAATACTTGTAACAAGCTTTATATGCATCATCTTATAAATGTAAAATAAGTAAAATAATGTATATTTTGTAAAGCATGCTCACTTAGGGGTTAACCTCATGTGAAACTAAGTAGCACATAGTGAAGTGTTGGTTAGCTATTTATATCCACATTTTCAAAGTAGGAAATCAAGTGAGAGCACTTGATATATACTACTCCCTATCATACTTAATGGAAATCTCTTTATTGACTTATTAATAGTCAACTAAATTTATGTGGGGTTTAATCTTACATTGAGATTTTATAATTCAAAACACTTGTTTGATTAGAATAGTTAAAATGCTTATGTAGGTATTTGTTTGCAAGGGATACTTCATAGGGAAACTCTCATACACTTCCCCACATTAATGGATGGTACCCAAATGCAACCCATCATAAAAATGCTCAACAGAGGCAAGCAACTTGGAGAATTAACCCTGAGACCTCTTGCATGAAGTTGAAAGCACTCAATCACTCGAGCTAGCCCACTAGACATGTTTATTTGGGATACCTCTTATGTTGTACTATGAAAGTGCATAGATTTGGTTATGAATGATTTAATTAGATAGTAATAATTAGTTTTTTTTGGTTATGCACATGCTATAACTCACCTTATGTGTCTGATGCAAAATTAAGACCTTTGCATATAATAGGTATAAGTCCATTTTGATATTTTGTATCGCTAATATGAAACTTATTTCCAATTATGTTGGTTCATATTCCCTTTGTATTGATTGAACCTATGTTATACCACTTTCTTAAGTACACAGGTTTAGGTTGCATTGATTTTCCTTTTAAATTTTCATTTTTACCTATTAACCCTTTGGAGTTGGAGACATCAACCTTCATTTTGCATCATTGTCATAAGGAAGTAGTTAATCATTTAAGAAAGAAGGAAATAGTTAATTATATAAGAGAGAATTGGCATAGGATATTGTTATATTGATTAGATAAACAAAGTTCAAGTTAACAATGTCATGGATTTTGTATTACATAGAATCATGAAAATGTTATTGAAAAATATTCTCTTCACTGGGAGGAATGATATCTTGCAATACCACATTCCATATTCAAAATGCATTATATCCTTCACATTCAAAATATAAATGTAAAAGAAAGAACATAACTCCAAGTTGACATTTTAGGTTTTCCAAAGTAAAAAATTTCCATGAGAAGAATGAAAAGGGATGTACATTAAGTGTGCGACATAAACATGTGATGAAAAAAAATTGTCATAATTATAAAAGAATAAGACAAATAAGTAAATTGTGTACGTAAGTATAAACTCTATGGGTGTGGGAAGAAACCATGAACTAGCCTATTATTTATAGACAAATGATTAAACTAATGGACAAGTATATTTCAAAAAGTTGATGTAAGGAAACCAATGGCGAAATAAACATGTGTATACAAAGTTAACGCATGTTCTTTGCTTCACAGAAAGAGAATTACTCACTTCAATTATATCATGATTTCACAAAATGATGTTATAATATGGCATATCTTCTCTTATTAGTCCCTACTCTTCGGGCTGAGGGACTACTAGTAATCAATTTTCACTTTTCTAATTAGTTGGCACGAAGATCAATAACTTTAAATTGTTTTAATCCAAAGTTTTTGAGGTTCATGCAATTTAAGTTGGTAATTAAAACAATTTTGACCTAAATTTTCTCATTTCACCTCTTATTTGGCCTCTTCCCGAGGTGGAAGAGACAATACCTTAGGTTATGTTTGCTTTAAAACACAGATTTTTGTACTGAGTTTTTCCAAACCAAGTAATGTTAGAGATGAGTCTAGCATTACTTCTTAACATTAAATGTTTGGGATATGTTTTCTCACATGCATAGTCCATATCCCTTTTTCTATTGTTCTTATGTTGAGTTTCCACCTACACCACCATGCAAACATGTGTTGGTTCTTTGTCCCATAAAAAAACACTTGAACACGCACAACATCCTCCTCTCTTTTAATTTTATTATTCAGGTTGGTTGCTCCAGACTATCCATTTCCTCTAATACTCCATTATCCATTTCCTCTGATCCTCCATTCTTCATTTCCTCTTATCCTTGTACTGTACAACCACAAATGGAGGTTAGCATGAATCTAATGTTTGGTGGCTCAATTACAATCAGAAATACAAAGCACGAATCAAATGTTTGGTGGTGGCTCAATTACAACCTGAAATACAAAGTGAAGAATGCTAGCAACACACAAATGTAAACAAACCACAAGCAAAGCAAAGAATCATGGATAAGTTTTCCAATTGAAATTCAATGAATTCTTTATTTCAACTTCATTGTATTTGGTTTTGATTTTCATTAAGACTTTGTTAAATTGGTTTTGGTTTTCAATAAAGACTTTGTGAAATTCATTTACTAATATGACTACATCTTGAATGTTTAGTTGCAAAGAAATATACATGTCCTATGGTTTGGAAAAGTAAAAAAAATGAAAATTGTGATTTAAGACAATTAAAGTGAAGAAGAGGAGACTCACATGCTAACATCATCCCTACCAAGGAGGGAGACACAAGTTTCTGAGCTAGGATACATCAAGTGGGTTGCAAAGAGCTCCTCTACACCCATAATCCTTCGAGACCACCATGACCGATTTCTCCTCCTCACACACACACAATAGTACCAACCATTGTATCGATTTTGGGTGTGGTAGGTTGAATGATTATATGCTTGTACCTTTGGACCTCTCACACTACTACATATGGGCGGATTATTCCACGAAAATTTTCCACGTTTCCATTATTTTCATGTTTTTTTTAAATAGGGTGGGATTTTCATCGATATTGCCACAAAAGTTCGTCAATATAGCCACGAATAGGTTTTTTTAACTTGGTCAGGATTTTCGTCCCTATTTCCATGAAATTTCATCGCTATTGCCACGAAAAATTTTCATATCTCATTGCTCGGTGTTAACGACTAGCTAACTAGTTGATCGATATATACCCAAATTTAAGACACTTTGCGACACAATTTCTATAGTTGTGACACTGTTCGTGGATTTTATTTGAGCTGTTTATTTTTTCCGTCACCGACCAATTGAACAAATCCAATTCTTGATCTACATAGCTCAGATTTTGAACTTGCAAGGTTAATATGTTTTTTTTATTGATGTACTCATTTAACTTGTAAATTTTTGTTCAAATGTCAAAATTTCATGTAGCTTGTTTTTTCCTTGATAATATATTATATGTGTAGTACCATATTTCATGTCTTTGGTTTTTGGATCTAGTTAGTATATTCTATGGAAAAGGGTATGTGGATTCCATAATATTTTAGTTTTATGGAATCCACTTACCCTTTTCCCCTTCAATTGTAGCTAGAATGTCTCTTTCTTTTCATTGATAAAGATATGGAAGTGCTCTTGAAACTCAACCTTGATTGGTGGAATGATAGTAATTGATTGTCATTTTCTTCTCTCTTTTATTTTTAAGAACTAACAAAAAAACACCAACAAAGCTTGATTGAAGCTTTGATACCACTTGGTACATCCCTAGTACCCAAATGGGATCACACTTGCATAAATTTAAAATAATATAATAGTGACAATAATGGTTGGGATACTTGCACACCTAATGGTTGGCTAGCACTTACTAATTCAATTAAATGAAGAAATCTCCATGAATAAAATCTTGAAGTTGATTGTTATATTGATAAATGATAAGTTATGGAATATATAAGATAGGGAGGAAACTCTTGTTTATAACAATAAGATACATAAACACTAACCCTAAACTTATGTTAGGTGTATATGTCGTTATTATATAAAGGAAACATTTGTACACATATGACCTTATTATAAAGATGTTATCTATGACGTGATTAGGCACATAACAATCTCTTTTAACTAACCACCTTCAACCATCTTAGCTTATAGTTAGCCACCTTTAACTTTATTGGCTTATGACTAAGCACCTTTAACAAATGAACTTATGATTATATACCATACTCTTCCAATATAAATAAAGTCTATTTGTTTCAACTTTCTCAATAAAATCCACATACCCTTTTCTTATATGTGATGTTGTTTCTCTCAATTTTTTATAATCACACGCAATTCTAGATGTAGTGATTATCTCTAATTTGTATTTGATGTAACTTGTTTATACACTATTAATAAGGAGTATATAAAATATAAAAAAGTCATGACGAAATCTACGATAACATGATGAAATCTACTAGTCAGACAATAAAAAATGAGAACATGCCAAAGTGTCTTAGAAAATAAAAATGTGACCATTGTATGTAGATGAAAATCAACACGTCATAATTTAAACCACCCCAACCCAATTGTGGATGACAAGTGGTTGGCATTCCCTTTTTAGTGGTGAATTTCAAAGATTGTCATTTTGTTTACAAAACAACTTAGAGGCTAGTGTATGGTGTTGAGTGATTCAAGCTTGATAAATTTTGACCACTTTCGTTAAATGGTGTGTAATTATTTTCCATGGTGATTTAGTACACACTAATATAAAGTACAAATTGAAGCATGTCGATCTTAATAGTTAATCGATAATAAATAAATAAAACATGTCAAAATGTCTTAGAAGAAATAATTGTGAGGATTGTAGGTCACTGTAAATAAATACATCATAATCAAAATGAGTAGCTAAAATATCATGAAGAAGTAGCTAAAATATAAAAATTTGACAACATATTGTTTGGTATGGTGTAGGTAAGACAATTACTTGCCAGGACAAGGATTTGTCACTATGAACGAAAATGACAGAAAGCTTGATCGGTTAAGAGCGGCATTAGAGGTGAGGGGCGATGGAAAATGTTATTTCCCTTGCTATTATTGCAGAGGCTTACAAATAAAAAGACTTTTAATAACAATAGTTGAAAGACATTGTACGGAGAAGGGGCACGCCAAAGGGGGTTATGAATATCATCCCTTGGTAAGAGGATTCAATATTTAATGTATTCTCTGTAATAATCATCATGTCATGAATTTTAGTAATATTTCTTATCAGGATTTTTATATTTTCTATACACACTAATTTTTCTACGTTGTTTTTAAATATATAGACGATGCCCCCAACATTTCGACCTCCAGAGAGTTATTTTCCAAGTACTAGCAGAAATACTCCTTTACAGGGTGATGAACTTCGAGATCAGAATATTGAAGCTGTTAATCAAGTTATTAATGATGATATGGATGGAGATAAAGTTAGTGATTTAAATCAGGAAGATGAGACACATAGATTTATCCAAGACACATTTTCTCCAATGGATGAGGACAACCAAGATGATAGTCATGATGTTGATCCTCTACTCTAGAAGTCGCGTCAACCTCTTTATGAAGGCTCAACAACAAATCTTTTATCTGCTATATTGTTGTGGGTGAACCTGAAGGTTTTGAATGGTTTATCAAACACATGCCTCACACAGATACTAAGGTATTTAATTTGTTAATTATTTATGTCTGCATGTTCACAAATACTTAAAAGGTTCATTTTTTTCCTATATTGCTATTGTTTTATAATTCATAAATCAGTATATTGGATGCGATATTGATGATTAATATTGTTTACATTGACTTATTGTTTAGAATTTTGTAGATTGTTAGGTGAATTTCTATTACCAACGTCAAATATTTTTCCACGCACATATAGATAAATATATGTGATTATGAAAGAAATTGGAATGGACTATCGGGCTATTGATGCATGTCCTAATGATCATATCATATATTATGGACAATATGCATTAGAAAATGAATGCCTACAATGTCAAATAAGTAGATATCGAACCGATAAAGCATCAAAGAAGGTGCCTCGCAAAGTTCTTCGTTATATTCCGATAATTCCACGTTTCCAGCAGTTGTTCAAGTGCCAAAGTATAGCACAGTTTGTGGATTTCCATGCAAAGAATAGAAGTCAAGAAGATGTTCTACGAATGCCTGCAAATGGTTCTACATTGAAGTACATCAAAGAAAAGTGGCCAATTTTTAAATAAGAACCTCATAATGTTAGACTTTCGTTGGCAATTGATGGTGTCAATCCATTTGGAGAGCTTCATTCTACGTACTCAGTGTGGCTTGTTTTTGTTATAAACAATAACCTTCCTCCTTGGATGTCGATAAAGAGAGAGCACACAATGTTGGTAATTATTGTTCCAGGTATTTAATTATCTTTTATTTGCTTTATGACAAAATATTTCATTTCTTTGTTTCGTGCATGGTAATTATTTACCTTATATATAACGACATCTAGATAAGTATAATTAATCATGCAGTATGTTGAACCAATTAGGTATGTACCAAGTTAAATATATGAACGTATATATTGAGCCTCTTATCGATGAGTTGTTGAAGTTATGGGTTGGTGTCACTATGTATGACATCTCTAGACCAATAGGGAAAAAATGATTTCAATTCTATGGAATACTATCATGGACAATTCATGATGCTCCCGGGTTAACACATTTTTGTGGTATATTGTTACTTTATTTTTTGATTTAATATTATATATATTTATTGAAAATATCATGCATTATTTTAAATTGTAACTCTAATTTGACACTACATTAATTCATATATCTTGTAGGTCTTCAAACAAAGGGTAAACTTGAATGCCCAGTTTGTGGTTCGAGGATAAAATCTTGTCGTTCAAGGAGTTTAGGAAAGGAAGTGTTTGATGAGTATAGGCACTTTCTGCCTAAGAACCATAGTTATCGAACTACAAATAAAGAACAATTCAATGGTAAATAAGAAAATGGAAAAAAAAACACGAAGAATGACACCTCGCTTATGGAAGTTGGAATATATTAGAAATCGTCAAGGTACGCAAATTATTTATGTATTACATATTATATAAATCTTTGGTTAATTTCATTAGTATTAATTTAATTTTGTCCCATTAATTAGTGTTAATTTCAATTTGTTGATGTTCATGAATGTCGTTAAGGCACGAATGGGCTTCCACGAGGAATGAAAAGTTACCCGATGCAATTAAGTAGATTGTCATACTACAAGAACCTAAAAATAGTTCATTTGTTTGATACAGTGCATATCGGGAAGAACATAACAGAATTGTTATGGCGAATATTAGATGGAAGGACTGACAAAGAGAGAATTGGAAAGATTTGTTGTGACATCCAGGAAGCTAATCATGCATTTCAAAGTCTTATTATTAATTCTAATGGTGATGTTCATGAACATAATACTAGTCTTCCTTGGTTATTGACAGAGAAACAGAGAAATATTGTAAAAGAGGTCATTCGAAAAATTAGGTTTCCGACGGGGTTTTCGTGGAACATACAAATTATCTTAATGAAAAAAGGTGATTTTGGTGGGGTTAAAACACATGATTGGCATACATTCATTAAGGTAATTAGTATGTTATAATATATTTCCTTACTGGTATGCATTTTTTGGAAACAAACAATAATTATTTATTTTTTGTTACAGTAGGTTCTACCTTTATCTCTCCCAAACGGCTTTGACAACAACATGAAACAAATTATTTATGTACTTGGAAAATACATGAGGTAAGTATTGTTTTATAAGGAAAATGCATTTCTTATGTGATTTGTAGTGGAACTTATTGACATATTATGTTTTATCTACAAATTTATGTATGCCTTGATATTATTTTATTGCATCGACATTTGTAGGTGGCTATCATCAAAAGAAATCCATAAAGAAGATATAAGGTATTGGAAGAGATAAATTCCCTGACTAATGTGTAAAATGAAACAATATATACCTCCAATATTTTCCAATGCACAAGAACACTACCTCATACACCAAATTGAGGAGATTGAATTATGTGGACCATTACACACAAGGTCAATGTGGATGGTGGAGAGGAAGTTGAAGTCACTAAAGGCTTTTGTTAGACAAAGAGAACGTCTGAAGGGTTCTATGGTTGAGGGATATATGGTATATCAATGCATGGTGTATATTAGTCAATACCTACCAAAATTAGCAGAAAATATGAATGTGCCTCACATTTGGTATCTCGACTCCATCACCAAATTTGAAGGGGAGGTCATATTGGGAAAAGGTAACACGAGGACTGTGAAATGCAATTATTAAATGTTGACGTAGATTTAATATATTACACATTTATTAAATTATTCCTTTATTAACAATAGCTAATTAGTAATATTAAATTGTTATCTTATCATATAATTGCTCGAGAGTGGGATGCTTTACATTTATACATTGCAAACAACCTTGATTGGATGGAGCATTGCATATAATATACTGAAGAATACTTTGGTAGGTTATCATGGGAAAGGGTGAGTAAGATGATTAAAACAGCACATCATCATCGAGATCAATTTCCTTATCTTACATCAAGGGAAGTTGATTTAGCCTTTGGTTTAAAAGATAAACAGGCAAGTAAAAATTTTTAACCCACATTTTCCTAGTTTTTTCCAAATTTTTCAATGTATTTGGTTTTTTTAATTTTTGAAATATATATTTACTAACTCCTATATGAGGTTTATTAATTGGCAATGTCTTTTTTACTTGTTATCCATGTTGCATTTGAAACATCACAAGGCTATGTGGTGTAATGGTCATAAATTTTGTATCAAAATGTTGGATGATAAGATGAAAACCTCATATTGTGGGATAAATGCAGTGTTTAAGGTCACCAACATTTCCCCTAGAAGTGATAGAAATCCAGAAGAAACTGAGAATAGGTACTATGGGCATTTGGAGGATATAATTGAGTGTGATTTTAATTTCTTTAAAATAGTTTTGTTTGAGGTTAAATGGTACAGGCTACGGATGCATGAGCGTGATCCTGAAAGAACTGTTATTGAGCATGATAATGGATTTACCATGGTTAATGCAAGGGAATTTGAACCAGGTACAGAGCCTTCAGTTCTTCTAAGTCAATGTGAGAAAGTATTTTACTCAGAGGTACCTGGTAAAGAAGGTTGGTCATACGTTGTTATATATGATCCAAGAGGAAGACCAGTAAAGTATAATCATGTAGCCGAGGATGAAGATAATAATGAGGAATAAGATCATGATTATGCAGATCGGGAGCAGGTGGCTCATGTAGTCGATGTGTTAGATGAAGAAGTTGAAGAAGTTGATCATCCAAATGTAGGAGATGACGATCTCATTGACGGTATCGATAACTATATTAGCGAAAATGGCGTTGATGATGATGTTAATATGAATGAGCCTTTCACCATTATCAATTTTGAACCAGATCCTAATACAAATGTTGAGATGGATGAAGAAGAATATGATTGATATTTAATTGTTGAAAAGAAGAGGTATGTGTTTATATCTTTTATATGATCTTTATATATTTTTATTTTGTATAATATAGTATATGATAGATGTTCTTTAGAATTTAAAATTAGCTAATATGGGGAAATTGAGAGTGATATGACCGGGGGGGGGGAGTAATTAGAGCTTCCACCTTCACTTGGTTGCCCCTATTTAGTAGAGAATGAACTATTCTTGAAACCAAGAGGAGCTCTGTGCGACTGCACCTAATCATACCAACGATGTGCCTAATTGAAAGTTTCCCCTAGTCTTAGTCATCACCCATTATGACACTTGTCACCCAACGATCATTAGATCACAAGTTTGGAGGCATATGGGCATTGGGATCATGAGGATTTATAACCCTACAATAACAAGAGACATTAATTGAACTTTGACTAGATAGAAAGGTGTGTGCAATTGAAAATACTAACAACCCAAAACTAAAAGGGATCAATAAACAGACTATCAATGAGTGGTGATCTATCCGTGGTGTGTAGGAAGAGGCCTAGCACCTTCAAAATTGTCATTCTCCAAATATCTTGTACAAATTTTACAAGGAAATTGTACTAGGACTAGACACGGGCAATAGTGACCTGTGAATGGGGCCAACATTGAATTTTTTTCAAATTGTTTCTATATTCATTGAAATTTGACATGGATAGACTATTCGCATGCCTTAATGATATGGGAGGGTTTCTAGAATCAAATTTGACTCACATACCCACTTTATGCCATCATCAATTCATCATGTAAACCATAAACCCTAATTTAGTGGATTCATCGATTTGTCAGGTTTTAGTGTTCCCAATGAATGGATATGTTGTTGTTGACATTGAATGGGACAACACATGTTCAACTTCTTAATTTTATTTCTTCACTTGATGTGGGTCTGGTCATTCCTAGCCTTGAATTGAAAGTTGCCCCTAGTCTTAGTCATCACCCTTCAATGTGAAGTTACCCCTAATCTAATTAACTACCACACAATCAAAAGAATAACAATTACCCTATTGCAGTGACATGAAAAAGTGAAAGAGGGGAAAAAGAGAAATTATACATGCAGTTACCATCTTAAAGGTGCCATGTTGTTGAATATAAAATAGTGTTGATGATCATTTGCAATGTTGTTTTTGGGAAATACTCATTAGAATCATCTTCATCATTAGTAGAAGGATGATTAGGATGATTTCATTGATAAAAATAATATCGACATTATGAGTGATGTGGCACATAATGTGCATTCAATTTTTTTTACATAACAGTTACAATAAGAAAAGCATATAATGGAAACTAATGTTAAAATATATGGAAGAAGTTTTTTACATGGAAACATTATTTGTGATTTTTTTTTTGACCAAAATAGATCATTTTTCTTCATTGCTACCATCATCACCCTTTCCATCAACATATTCCCCATTATAATTAGATTCATTGTTTCCTTCAATTTTATCTTTATCATTATGTCAATCGCCATTAATGAATCCTTAATGGATCCAATGTTGAAACTTAGAGTAGTAGAATGATATTATCTTTAGTGAAGATTTGATATAGATGCAATGCATCACCTCATTTGACCATTATCTACACAAAATGGGATTTCATTAAACATTATATCATTCAACAATAAATAGACCTTATAAAAAAACAAAAAACCCTTTCTCACCCATCTTTCACCCATCTTACTTATGAAAGAAACAAATATTTGATGGATTATTTAGTGAACTCAAACCTCTCTTAATAGATCCCTAGATTTTTTAATGACATTTGTGAAGATTTACAAGGCAACATGAACCTAAGGGTTACAAAAAAATGGCAAGAATGTTTGCAAGGAATCTGAGTCAACGATTTAAGTACGATGCCTTTATTAAACTTGAAATGAAAATCTATGTGTATTTCTCATTATTCCTGCAAAAACAAACTTTTTGAGAGTAAAGTTGGGAGCACGCCCATTGTTGCACGCGACCATAGTTGGGAGCCCGCCCATTGCTGCATGAGACCATAGTTGGGAGTCATAGTGTGTTAGGAGGAGCCCTCCCATTGCTATCATCGATTCAGAGATCATTGTGCACGCGACCAAGGAGATCACTCTATAGGGAGGAGGCACACGAAGGGCACACTATGCAGGGAGGAGAGGGCACATGGAGGGCACTAAGTTGAGGGCACACAGAGGAGATACACTATGAGGGCATACAGAGGGCACTCAATCGAGGGCACATGCGAGGGAACACGGAATGGTGAGGTGAGATCGGAAGAG
>CBVK0100097247.1:0-33567 GCA_900067695.1 Picea abies
GGTAAGACCTCAAGGGAAACCAGGTCCTTCAACAAAAAAGGGGAAAAAAAAACGACTTTAATAGTTGAAGGGAAAAAATTTAGGACTTGGCCTATAAAAGAGAGGGAGATAGTGCAAGGATACATGCTTGAGTATTTGAAAACACACACACACAACTCTTGAAAATTATATGTCATAACATTTGGCTCCATAAGGGATGGCATGCTCCCTGCAAGTTTCCAAGAACGCACAGTTCCAGTGCCTTAGCTTTGGGTTATGGATTCTCTTATTAAAAAATGGAAATAAAAATAAAGTGGTGTTTACAATGGTAGGAAGTTGATCATGGATTAAACAAAATATTTATTCAAAAATTGCCCATTGATAGGGCCACCCAAAACTTCATATTCCTTCAAGTTCTGCAATTTATAAGTGTTGTTCGGAAATACCTTAGAAATCTTGAAGGGACCAATCCATAAGGCTTCAAATTTACCATGCTTTCCTTTGTCTTGTTTGGGGATGTCCCACTTGAGCACCAGATCCCCCAACTGAAAATCTTCCTTTCTCATCTTCTTGTCAAAGGCTCACTTTATCTTTTGTTGATGGTCCTATGCTTTATCAAGCAGTTGCTCCCTGGTCTATTGCACTTCTACCAGCTGCAGTATCCTCCTCACCATGTTGTCAGGTTCTCCTTGGTATTCCTGGAGGAATTTTTCCACAAGAAAATCTAGCTGAGCAGGAAAAACATCCTCAACCCCATACACCAGTTGAAAAGGGGAAATTCCCAGTGATCTTTCTGTTGTAACTTTGTCAACCCATAATGCAAATTTTAGCTTTGAAACCCAGGCTTTCTTGTTGTCTTCTAACAGATTCTTGATGATCTTTATGAGGCTCTTGTTAGAAGACTCTGCTAAACCATTTCCCTGAGGGCAGTAGGGAGTATAATGGACTAGTGTGATCCCATACTGCTCACAGAAATTAACTAATGGCCCATCTTTGAAAGAGGCAGCATTGTCTGTAACAATTATGTTTGGACAACCAAATCTGGATATGATGTCTTCAAGGAAATTTATGATCACATTGTGGGAAGCACTCCTTGTAGGGATGAATTCTATCCATTTGGTGAAATAGTTAGTGGTGGTCAAGATCCACCTGTGCTGACCACTTGAGGCTGGGTGGATCTCTCCAATGAATTTGAGACCCCACTGCTGAAACAGTCCAGAAACTATTACAGGTTTCAAAGGTAAATATTTGAGCTGCTTCTTTCCAACAAACTTTTGACACTTGGCACATGCTATAATATTTGCACAAACATCAATGAAAATTTTGGGCTAGAAATACCCAGCTCTGAGGATATTATAGGCTGTGGATTTCCAAAAATGATGCCCCCCACATGAGTTGTTATGAAAATCAGTTATTTCTCTCTGGGCTTCTTGTGGGTCTAGACACCTCAACATAACTCCAAAGGGTATTTCTAGTACAAAACCTGATCAATGATACAATATTTAATTGCCTTTTGTCTCAAATCTCTCACCTTGTTTTTATCTAAATCATCAGAAGGCCTCAACTTCTGCAGGAAGTATATGATGTCTCTGTACTAGGCTCATTCTTCCAAGTTGGGTATGACATGAGAGTCTTTCTTGGATATCCTATTCAAATTTCTGAAATCGACACACAACCTGATTTCCCCATTCTTCTTCCTCACATGCACCAAATTAGCCACCCACTCTGAAAATATCAAAAGGATGATGATCTGTGCATCCAAAAAAAAATTCACTTCCTTTTCCATAATCGATAGTAGCATGGGATTTATCTATCTGAGCTTCTGCTTGAAAGGTTTGTCATCTTCTTTCAAAGGGATTTTGTGTTCAATGATGCTGGTGTCATATGTTCTTAAATCCTTGTATGTCCAAGCAAACACATCAGCAAACTCCTTCAAAAGTTTGACATACTCATCCCTTTGCTCTTTTGATAGGTTGCTAGACAATTTGACCCATTTGGGATTCTCCTCTATTCCTAGATTGCATTCAGTCACATCAGCCCCTTCAGCTGATCCATCAGCCTTTAGAGCAACATCATTTCTACCAAACAATCTCTCCAAAGGGACAAGCCAACTAAAAAATATGATGGTTAGAAATTTCATTCATAAAAACATCAGCATGAGGTCTTTCTTCAAAATCATGATTCTGATCAATATGCATATCAGAAAATTCATCCACAATCTCAAGGAACTTTTTTATCTCGATATCATCCTCAAATACCTTCCAATGTTTGACATTGTCAGGAATAGAGGGTCTGTATTTTATCTCCACCTCATACTTGAGTTTGGGGGGTGAAGGGACCTTGAAATTACTTGTTGAGACTGCCAAGGAATCTGCCACAGAGTTCTCCTCTCTTGGAACAAATGTGATATTAAAATCCAGGAAGAAACTCTCAATCATATCCCAGACTTCATTTTTGTAGGTCCTTAACCTGGCGTGCTTATCCTGATATAGATTTATTACTTGATGAAAAATTAGCTTAGTGTCTCCAAACATTGTTAGCTCCTCAATATTCATGTCTTTGGCATCTCTCAAACCCAAGAATAGAGCCTCATATTCTACCACGTTGTTTGTTGTTTCAAATTCCAATTTGCAGGACAAATATATGGTCTCTTGGGTAGGGGAAATAAAAACCACTTCAACACCAACACCTTCCCTGGAAGAGGCTCCATCAAAAAACATTTTCCAGAAAGAGGTCTTGGGGGGAGGATCTTCACACAAGGTAATAGGATACCTTCTTATCTTAATAGGTGGTTGAGGAACATTAGTGAGCTGTAATATATTGTTTCCCAAATCAATATCAACTGAGAAAAAGGGATGGTTGATGGGATTTTCTTTGTCATTGATAATGTAGGAAAGTTGTGCTTCTCTATAAATCTTTCTATGTTCCCCTCCAAAAACAGGAATGGTGGCATATGAAAGTTCCATCTGCAAAGTTCCCCCTGGTATTTTGATCCATGATCTAGACAAGAGAATCCCAAACTTAGGGGGGACATTAGATACCACTATGTCCATGACCACACTCTTCATTGGCAGTTGGAACAAGGAGACAATGAGGTCCTTAATAACCCTGAGGCATTTCACCTTTCTGGAATCAAATGAATATAGGTCATGGTAATTTTTTATAAACCTCCAACCCAATCTCATCCATGAAAATCTTAGGCATGATATTGTGAGATGCCTCTGAATCCATCAAGAAGTTGTTCAACACTTTGTCATGAATATTCAATGATGTATAAAGAGGAGGTGAGGAATCATCTCTATCCTCTACCAAAGGCCCTAGTATGACAATTGGATTTTCATCTTGGAGGTTGATTAAGTCTATGGAATTAGATGAGAGACACTTTTTGAAATCTTCATGCTTTACTAGCACTGACAAAGGCACGATGATCCTGATCTTTTGAATCTCGTGCTCAAAGATAAAAGATGAGGGAGACTTTAGAATCTCCTTCACTTCTGGGGTAGGGATTTTGACCACAGGTGGGGGGTTTTGTACCTCCTTTTCTTTACGATTGTCTACCATCTCTTTAGCAAGATTCTTCATTCAAGTAGGCTAATCATAAATATCAAGCTTCCCTTCTTTCTTCTTTGACTTCAGGCTATATATATTTGGATTGTTGTTGGTCTTTTCACCTTTGCTCATCTCATTTAGTTGGTTATCCATGAGAGACTCCTCATATACATATTGGATTAAATGAGGAAATGAGGAGGTGTCTCTAAGACAATGGATTTCAGGATCAATATCTTCTTCCTCTCTTTCTTCATCAGTAACAAGATTATTTTTTAGAGGAGCTTGAATTTTCTGATCATCCCTATTGTTGTTTCTTTGATCTCTTTGGATGATATGAGGGGCATTATTCATTATTTTAAAGTTACCTCTATTATTAGTATTTAGGGGATTCATATAGCTTTGATTTCCTTCTAATTTCAACCTTTCCACCTCAAGATAGAGTGATTTTACCATCTTGGTCAATTCATCTACTTGAGGGTGGGTAGCAGAGGAACCAAAGGTTGAAGCTTCAAACCTCCCCTTTCTTCTGTCTCTATCATCCTTACTCCTAATTTTGTCAACTTCCAATATATTGGACTCTACTTCAAGGGCCACATATTGCATATGAGCCAAGGAGGTAGCTATTCTTTCTCTCAAGAGGAAGCAGAACTCAGGGTCGAAAGCACTAGGATAAGTAATTTTGGCAGAGGTTTCTGTGGGCTTAATCTCAGTGGGAATTTTATTATACATTTTATTAAACCTCTTTGAGAAGTCAGAAATAAATTCCCCTTCTTCTTTCTTTAGTGATCCAAACTTTGTAATATAGTAAAGGAAATATTTTTTATCCCCCCAATGTCTTAAGAATGCATCATCTAGGGCTTCAATCCCATCAAAATATCCTGGTGCCAAGGCCCTAAACCATTTCCTAGCCTCCCCATCAAGGCTATGAACAAAAATTCTCATCCATACATCTTCATTCACAATGACATAATTGTCTACACAACTGTAAAAGGTTGCAAGGTCTTCCTCTGTAGTTATGTCTCCCTCACCCGTGAACTTCGACAACTGCTTAAGGTAAACACCATTTGGGAGAGAATTCAGAGGCTGAGGCAGAACAAGGGGGGTGTATCTAGCAGCCACTATAGCATCCATTATGTTTCTAAAGGGATTATCTCCTGCCATTGGGATGTGAACTAGAGGAGAACCGGGAGGAGATGGAGTTTGGACATGTGAGACTAGAAGTGTGATTTTGGGAGAAAAAGGGAACGACTGAGTGTTGGGGGGGAAATCTACAAGGTTTAAAGGGAAAGAATTTTCCCCCTCTTTGGATACAACAACCCTAATAGGAGGAGGAGTAGTAAAGCCTAGAGTGGGAAATTATTCTAAGGTCCTGGGTCTAAACCACTATACAACTTTAGGGGAAACAGGGGTGTCAAATATTTCTCCTTCCAAATTGATACTAGGAGGGGAGAAATCAACAGGAAAAATCCCAAAATTCAAATTTCTGGAAACTCCAACAGATTGTATAATAGGATAATTAGAAGAAGCTACTGGAGTTTTTAAAGAAGGATTATGAAAATTACCAGAATCACCAGGTACATCAGTTGAAATCCCTTCTTGAGGGGTCTTTCCATGTTTTATAATTTTATCTGGGTCGGCTTCAGGTGTTTCCAGAGGTAGTTGTGGAGTGGACCTCGTGTGTCTTCCTTTAGGAGCCACAACTAAAACGGTGGAGTCGCCAGGTGCAAGTTGAAATCTTCAATCATATTGATATTTGATGCACCTTCAGAATCATAATCTCTTTGTCATTCTTACCCATGGAAATGTCTTCAAATTTTTCCCTGGAAATGGCGCAATGAATGTTATCACTGAGAGTCACCCTCATATTGTGAGAGGAAAAGCCCAGTAGCCATCAGAGTGTTTGGTGGATGTTTGATTTATATGAGTGGAGGTAAAAATGGAGAAAACTCAATACAAGAATGATTTCAACACAGAACTGGACAAGAAATGTATAGGGAAGTGAGGTCCACATTAACTTTAGTCAGTGAATTGAGTTTTAGTATGAGCAGAGGGAAGACTTAGTGATACATAACCAGAGAAAAATTATGGTATCAAAATATTGCAAAATAGGGATCTTTGCTCAACCAATTGATGACCTTAACAAAATATTAAAACTATCTATTTATACTCAGCTCAATCTACAACTACCAAGAGTGTGACCTGGCCCTTACAATCAAAGATTTGCACCGACAAATTCTTCTTTCAGACTGAGCATGTATCGTTTTGTCATACGTGAGCTCAAATCAGCATGGGTCTGCAAGAAAATCAACTCGCAGGGGTACCATAGGCTGACATCTCTGTCTTTGTGACTAGATCCTCCACACCTTCCATTTATGGGGTGAGCCGAGGTTTCAACCACCAAACCTAACTTCCATTAACTTATTTTCCTTGGGGACTCAATGAGACTTAAATATCAGGGGGCGGTCACGTGTTGCTCTCGGATAGGAATCCATATAAATATATGATTGCGGGGTTGCTCAAAAGTGGTTTGGGTTAAGACCACTTTTGGTCCCACAATCCACCACCTTTCGCCACGTAGCACTTTCACCTTACCATGGTTTCAATTGCGAGACCTCTCAAGAAAATTATCACCCGAGTATGTTGCTTCCCCGCAATGGATTGTGGCCATAGATATGGTCCTAATTTGAGATCTGGGTGCATCTTTTAGATTTAGTGCCACTTCCAAGCTTAATCACCCACCAACTTTAGGATCTGCCAAAAGTGTTCCCTGGGATGGAGTGCTACTTTTGGCGTTGAAAAATAACATCTCTCGGAAGATGATCAAACGTGGAGGCCTGACGTCACCATGTTGATATGTTACGGATAGAGAGGTGACATGTGTCACTCGAAAATAGGCTGAAAGCATGTCTAAAATGCTTGAAATGAGTGTTGTGTGTCAGCGCTAAACATATTCCACGTGTCGATGTTGACGGATTCCATGAACTTGGTGCTCTAGGGCTAAGATGATAGCTCCTTTTCCTTTGGCTCCTTCCCAGATGTGACCTAGGGATATGACCTTACACCATCCTGTGATTGCAAGCGCGACCACGAATGGTTTGAAACCAACCTACTTTCCTCCCTGCAATTCACAATGAGACACCACATGTCCCTTTATCAAAATAGTGGTTCCAATTGCAACCCGCCCTCCAAATTTTAAAGTTCGAGAACCCTCTGACCCCGCAATGGAGCATGACCACTAATCTTGCGATCTATGATGAGGCCCTTTGATCGATGGCTCAAATATGGCTCTTTTAGATCAAAGGGTCAGATATACACCCTCTCAAATTGACGGTTGTGATTTTCTTTGTGATTCGGGCTTCGAACCTTTCAAATCTTGAACTCCCTCTACCTTCAGTGCTTTCACCTGGAGCTATGGATCTGACGATGCGTGGCCCCCTAAGATTGATGGCTAAGAATTAATTCAGGTCTCTGGACTCCAGGAAAAAAAAATCTCAAACCTCATCCTCTTCCATGCTTTTACTCGAAGCTAGCGATCTAATGACGCATGTCCTTTTGAATTGAACAACCGAAAATCACTTCGGGTCTCCGGACTCTGGGAAAAAAAAATCTCAAACCTCATCCTCCTCCATGATTTTACCTGGAGCTCACGATCTAATGACATGTGTCCTTTTGAATTGACTGACCGAGAATCAATTTGTACCTTATCCGGAGTTCAAGGATCCATGTCATATGTCCCCTGGATCTTCCTTCAAGTAAATCATCCAGAGCTAAGGATATGATGACGCGTGGCCATCGCAGATCGACGGTCTAGATTCATTTCGGGCCTTCGAAACTTCGGGACTTCGGGGGATTTGGAACTTCAAGACTTCGAGCTTCGACCCTTCGGGACTTTTTGATGCATAACTCGTGCAAACCTCTGAACTAAAAAACCCAGAAATGCTTGATCTGATGACGCATGGCCCCTCGTAGATTCTCGGTCGAGATCCACTTTGGGCCTTCATCACTTCAACTCTTTTGAATGCTTGATTGCCATAATATTTTGTAGCACCAAATTTTGACATGAGGGATCTGCCCCCCACGTGTCCCCAAATTTTGATGGCTCAGATTTGATTTCGGGAATTCGACTCTTCAAAGCTTCTGGAGGTTTTGCTGCCAAGATCAATGGTTTCTATTGATTTCGAGATCAACGGTCCATAATTTCTTCAGGAGTCTGGGCTTTGACTCTTCAAGAGTTTTACACACTTCTCACTTAGAAACTCTTGAATCTGATTTTCCCAAACACTTGGATCAGCTACCACCTGTCCCCTTGAAGATCAACGTCTCACGCTCTCTTCGGGGATTTTTTTCGGGTTCTATACTTCGCGCAAATTTAATATTTCGAGCACCCGCGAGCTCCTATTATGAACTCCACATGGAATTCCCATTGTTGAAATAAGAACCTTCTCTTTTTCTTGGTTAGATTCCAGAATGGACCACTCTGAGTATTGCGCCTTGAGCCCATGGCTGCAGCCAATATAAACAAAGTCTTGGACGACTGGATGGGGCTTGGGAAAACAAGAGCATGAATGATTAAAACAAAAGGAGATGGGTGTTTATCTTTAGAGAAAAACAAAAAACCTTTGGGCTGAGACTTTTTCAGGTAAGACCTCAAGGGAAAAGAAAAAAATGACTTTAACAGTCGAAGGGAAAAACTTTAGAACCTGGCCTATAAAAGAGAGGGATACAGGGCAAGGATACATGCCTGAGTATTTGAAAAAACACACACACAACTCTTGACAACTATATGTGATAATAATATCCTTCACAACTTGACACCCTATACCGAGGAGGGAACATTCCCTCGAGTGTCCATATCCCGCATGCACTTCCTTGCATTGAGCATAGGTATGTTCCACTGTCGGAACTAGTTTTTCTTACTTGCGACACTGGTTTCCTCCTTTGTATCATAGCATTCATTTGACTATGAAAAAACGAAAAAAGAGAGGTAGGAAGGGAGTATTATCTTATATTGGTATCAGTCATGTCGCCTTTGAACAAAGCACAAAATTTTTTAGTCCACTTTTCATCATAATTTTTGGTTTAGCATGACCTTGGGAACCTAAGCTCGTTATAAAGAGTTTACTCCCTCAACTAGTTACTCTTCCAATCCCTATGGAGAGTTTGATTTATGCCTCCTACATCTCATGGTTTCATCATTGAGTCTATGTTACCAGAGTCTTCCATATGTCTGATGCTCTTGTTCAAAGAATGTCTATCAACCCGTGTCGGCCATTCCTCAGAACTCTTTACTTTGCATGTCGGCCATTCCCGTAGTTTTTCTCAGAATCACATTAATTTGTAGTCCTATTGCGCACCCTGGTCCTACTTTCCTCATTGGTTGGTAACCTTGAACCCAACAGTCGGCATTTCATCATTGGTCGTTGACTGGGCGGTTACCCTTATGTTCGATGGAAATACATCTATTCACACATTGGGATTCATGAAGTGTCTTGGATTCCATTAGCCTTATTGGTGGTTTCCTTTCCTTTGTCATCATTTTTCCTCATTGGCTGCTATTCAAAGGGTCTTTTTCATGTACCACTTGCACCTGGAAGACACAAAATATACACAAGTTCATTGGTTCATGAACATGTTCTTTGTCTGATTTCCTCCAAATAATCAAGCTCATGCTTTGTACCTCATATTGAATGATGAGAGATTCCTTAATGCTCTCCTTTCAGTGGGTCTCCTTCCATCAACTTCATGTCATATATTATGGAGACGAGACCTAGAGTCCAATGAGTACCTAGAGGCTTGCAGTCATTAGTGGTAGGTTCTCTCACCATCGACAATTGGGAATACATCAATGTCTCTTGATCGATGGATTCTTCAAGTGTTCGACCCCGAATCCTTTATTCACACTTGTAAGAATGTACTCGGTGCCTTGATACCTACTTTCATCATCGGTAGGTTGTCTCACAATTGTTAATGGTATATCTCAATGATCAGTAATCAAACAAAGTCTCATTGTGTTCAACCTCAACTCCTTTATTCACATGATGTAGACTTTCACCTTTGGTGGTTGTGTAGAAGACTTGAAGACATTAGTTTATAGTTGCATCTTTCCCGAGTTGTTGCTACCCTTTCATTGGACCAGTACCTAGGTGACTTTAGTGATCATGGGAGATCATATTGTACTCCATTGTATACATATATCTTCATATTGATTTTGAGACTCGTTTTACTGGGCCTTGTTCATGACTATGGTAGCCTTTGGCATGTAAACACATTTGTATTTTCCTATTCATGGCCATGGACAGTTGTTTGGTATATTTTCACATGGATCTGCAGTTTCTTTCAAATTGGAAGCCATGTATGCAAAGTCAATACAGATAATGAGAAACTAGTTCTTCCAGCTAGGTCCCCATTACTCCACTTTGGGGTTTTATAATGTATTTCAGCCATCACAGATACTCCTCTAATCTAACAAATTAGGGGGCATATGTTATAGCAATATTTTCCTCACCCTATGAAATCTTGCATAGAGCGCCTTTTTCCATTTCCCTATGCAGACTTGAAGTCCCCTTTTGTAAATCCCAAAGCTAAAAACATTATTTTTCCACATATACATGCCTTGCCTATATTACAACATGTTTGTACATAGGTTGCACCACTGAAGCTTGGGTACATAGATAAATGTGCCCAAAATTAAAAAAATGGTGTTGGGTTTCCATGTCACATCACGAGATCAATGATCCTTGGCCTTCCATATACTGGAAACATTCCAACTCGGCCCTTCAGTTCCACTTGAAGGCTATAAATGGGCCAAATCTGAGCTATGGAAAAGAGGAGAAAGAATTCAACTTTGAGAGCAAAGTTACTCTGGAGAAATTATTCACTTCACATTGAGTTTGCATCCCTTTTTCCTTTAAGTCTGAACACATTGTTCAACCCCCAAGATCTTCCCTTATTGATTGAGAAATTCATTATCTCTCTTATATGATCTTGCCTTTGGTGGAGGTCTAGTTGGACGGAACTTAGTTTCTCAATTCCGAATCGTGCCAACATGGAAGTTTGTAACTCATTCACTTATGTTGATTATATCTTAATAAAAATACTCTTTTCTCATCCAATTAATATCTTGCAAATATTTGAATTGTTATTCCATGGGCGTATTTGTTATGAATGTTGATAGATTATGCTATCGAATGTGATAACATTATATATTATCACCATATTCTTGCGTTTCTTGGTTGTTGAGAACTAGTTGCAGGTATATTTCTTTGGGTCAAGTGATCAATGGTGGACTTCATCAAACGTCTGGGTGAGGTAGGCCTTTTATCTTGTCTTGCTATCATATTTATTTATATAGCATACTTGATATTAGATTTGATTTCTACAGTCATTTCCATCTATTGTGGTTTACCCCTAAACATAGAGAGATTTTCCTCATAAAAAACATGAAACCAAAACTTATATTGCCTCTCCACCTCTATGATAAATAACTTGTCTATCACATAATAAGGGAGAAATATAGGCTTTTCATGAGAATAGACAATCCTGATAATGTTGTAATTATCCATTTTCTCCATAATTCCCTTTGAATTTAGAAAGATTGATGCTTCCAATGAAAGCCTGGAAGTATCTTCTCCAAAGATTAATTTCTTAAATTTAGACACAAAATCATTGAAAACTTCATAAAAATAATGGATAACTTTCTGTCTCTAGAGAGCTTGATACCACATAGTCACGGGGTTAATTTTTGAGTTTACCCTTTTTCCAACACTCAAACCTTTAAAAATATGAAAGTGTGTGATAATAAATATCAGATAAGATTCCATATAGTGTTGGAATTTTGAGAGGGGGGGTGAATCATTATGATCACTTTGATTACTTTTAACCATAATATGTATTCTTCAACAATGTTCAACATTTTATCTTTAGCATTCAATATATATCATTAGTAGTATAATCATAAGTAGTATCACATGAAAAATATCACATCAAATGCAAAGTACACCATAATTTACATGGAAACCCAAATGGGAGAAAACCACATAATGATTTTCTTATATGTCAAAAGAATACATTCATTGGAAGCACGAACTTCCCAATTTTCCAGTTGCAACTGGAAGGAGGCTACAACCCCCTATTCTTAGGCTCCAACCTAAAGGAAGCTACAACTCCTTGAATTCTCTAGCCCCAACCAAAAGGAGGCTACAACCCCCTGAGTTCTTTGACACCAACCGAAAGGTGGCTACGACCACCTATCCTTTCCTCATCCTACTGCCCTGAAATATAAGTGTAGACCAATTGTCGCTAAAATTGTCATTGCACTAGCATAGTCAACCTGTCATTATCAACATGTCATTGTCTCTATCACTATCACTATCATTGTCTCATCATCAATCAACTAGAATTTGTACCATACCATGTATCAATTGTATACCAACATGTGCATCAATCATATACCAAAATATATTCCAAGTGTAGATACCATAACATCAATAACGAGTAGCCAATCATATATCAAATCATGTACCAAATACTAGAGCATCAATCATATGAAGAACCTGTACCATATGTTGTAGAATCCCCAACAACAAAATGGCTATGCCAACCAAAAATTCAAACTTTGATACCAAATTAAAACACACAAATACTCTACAAATACACAGATTCAGATAAAATAACAATAGAAATACACATGCAACATACATAGGAAAAACCCATAAAAACAAATGCATAAATAATAATGTTGCACATAATTTAATACACAATTGACACTTCTCTCTGATAAAAATATCACCAATTGTGTGTAGACCTTCCATGTTTATCCCAGCCTTAGACTACACTGCTCATAACTCTCAATAGTGGGTCACCCCCGAGCTAGAGCTAAACTCCACCGGGGTAAAGGAATTCCTAACCAGGTTGATGTATCTTGGACAATAGGAAAACTCAATCACAGGTGCCAAATAGAACTAATATCCTACAATCCCTCATTCCCCACATGCTTGTCCCACCCTGGGAAGTGTGCCCCTTCTCTACTCAAAGGTCCCTCGGCTACCCCACTTCCTTTATGCGGCTTCAAAAACAGGTCGGACAGGAAGTCTCAAAGCCCTGTAGCTACAGTTTGTCACCTTTGGGAAATCAATTCCCAACAATTCTCTCACCTAGTGAGAATCACTCACAGGCTTGACAACACGCCTCTTCAATATCCCACGGACCTGACAACCCACCTCTTCAATATCCCCATGAGCCTAACAACCCGCTTCTTTCGTCTATCCCCTAAGCTAACCAAGGTATAGGTACAGGAATAGGTACAGTGACAACAAGGTATGGATGAAAACTGAGTGAGTGAGTGAAGGAATCATGAGGGAATGATTGAAAATGAACTAAATCCAAACTATATGTATGCATGTTCCCAACTTAACACTTGTCATGTTGAGAACTACCTTGGGCCCACTTGTCCCCATCCTTAGAACTTAGGATAAAATAATTATCCATACTTTATACTTTAAGGAATATTAATATAATATCCCTTTGGGATTAAGCTCCCTATATTATCCCCTCATCCTTAAATTTGATCCCCCTTTCTCTATCTAGTGGATTTTAGAACCCCCATACTCCTTTTCATGGTTAGTCTGTAGTAGCGATGTGTTTTCATTAATATTTATATGTGATTACATATTACAATGATTTCCCATTGGCCATTAAACATATGTTCTTCCATCCTAATAAACACACAGCCACTTCATCCTTAATACATTTGCAGTCATATATAACTCAACTCTGCACACTTCCAGGTCACTACTGTTCACTTACCCAAGTGTGCACAACATTATGACTTGTGTGCCCCTATATTGATAATGGATCTATGCGCACATACCTAAGTGTGTGCAACACCAAAACCAAGTGTGAACGACTCACCATCCTATAAGAATATTTAAATTTACAATTATATGTACCCTTGGGTTTCAGCCTAGGGATATTACATTCCCCTCCCCCTTATTTATGCATTGTCCTCAATGAAATACATACACATATACAACCAAAATTTCAAAAATCTTCAAAAAGATGTGGGTATTCTGCCCACATATCATCCTCATGCTCCCAAGTTGCATATTCAGGACCATACTAGGTCCATTGTACCTTTACTATCCCTATGTCTTGATTCCAGAGCTTCTTGATCTTCCGGTCCAATATGCACACCAGATGCACTTGAAAGGTTCCTTCTCACTTCACCTGAATCACATTCCAATCAGTCACATGATTAACATTAGGTACATATTTTTTGAGCAATAATACATGGAATACATTATGAATAGAAATTGATGCAGAAAAGGAAAGCATGTATGCTACAAGCCCAATCCTCTCTAGGATTTCAAACGGTCCACAATAACGAGTTTCCAGCTTTGAAAAATTTCCCAACTTCAGGGAACTTCTTTTGGCCTTTACTTTCAAGAACACGTTTTCACCCACTTTAAATTCCTTATGATTTCTACCCTTATCAACATATCTTTTATGCTTGTCTTGGGTATCCTTTAAAGTCTGTTTTATTTTCATCATTTTCTCTTCCATTTCCCTGAGTAATTATAGCCCAACCACAACTCTATTTATTGGGTTGTCCCAGCTTACTGATGCATTGCACCTTCTGCCATAAAGTGCCTCAAATGGGCTCATATTTAGAGATGCTTGGTACCCATTGTTATAATCAAACTCTACCAAGTGTAGGTAGTCTTCCCATTTTTATGGTTTATCCATCACATACATCCTCAAAATATCCTCAATCACTTGATTCACCCTCTTGGTTTTCCCATCTGACTTTGGATGATAAGTTGTGCTAAAATTTAGATTTCTTTCAAATCCCTTGAATAATCCTTTCCAAAAATTTGATGTAAATTTTGGATCTATGTCAGACACAATTATCTTGGGTATACCATGTAGTCGAGAAATTTATCTCATATAAATATTCACAATGTTGGTTTCCTTGTGAGTGTTCTTTAATGGAATAAAATGGGTAGCTTTAGTAAGCTTATCCGACACTACCATTATAGAATCATGCTTATTGTTTGTTTTGGGAAATTTGGTGATGAAATCCATAGTTACAACTTCCCATTTCCACTCAGGAATGGGAAATGGTTGTAGCAAACCAGTTGGGTGTCTATGCTCAACCTTAACCTTTTGACACTCCAAACACTTGGCAATAAAATTGACAACTTCTTTCTTCATGCATGGCCAATAATATTGGCTCTTGACAGCTGCAATAGTTTTATGATAACCTGGGTGCCCAACATAAGGTACATTATTCATTTCTCACAATATCATATTTTTCAATTCCTGGGAATTTGGCACATAAATTATGCCCCTGTACATGAGAATTTCATCATTTTCTAGCTTATAGTCTTCAATTTTCCGTGGTAAATTATCTGGTTGAAGTTTTTCCTTTACCTCCATGTATTTATGATCTGATTTTGTAGCCTCTAAAATTCTATCTTTCAAATTTGATTGGTACATGCTAATGGTTGTATCATGCATCTCATGCACCCTCCTGCTAAGTGCATTAGCCACCTTGTTTTATTTACCTTTGATATGCTTTATATCAAAGTCATATTCACTAAGGAATTCTAACCACCTGCTTTCCCTGACATTTAGAGTTGGTTGTCCAAATAAATATTCCAGACCACTATGGTCTATCCTCAAATCGAATATTTTCCCCATGAGGTAATTCCTCCACATATTCAAGGCATGCATTATGGTTGCCAACTCTGAATCATGAGTAGCATAGTGCCTTTCATGCTCCTTCAACTTCCTTGATTCATAGCATACCACATAGCATACCACATAGCATACCACATACCCATTCTGACTAGGGAATCCACCAAGCAATTCTTTACATGAATCAATGCATACAATGAAGCCTTGATTTGGATCGACAATCCTTAGTATTGGAGCACTTGTTAATAAATGCTTCAAGTGTTGGAAACTCCTTTCACAATCTGATTTCCACTCAAACTTCACACCCTTCTTCTGCAAGGAAGTGATTGGGTGTGAAATATTTGAGAAACCCTCAATAAAACTCCTATAGTAACTTGCAAGTCCCATTAATGATCTTACCTCATAGGAATTCCTTGGTGTTGTCCATCCTTCAATATCCCTTATCTTTTATGGGTCCACTGCTATTCCTTCCTATGAAATGATATGGCCCAAATAATGAATTTGCTTATGATAGAATGAGCACTTTCTCAATTTGGAATACAATTGATGCTCCCTCAATACCTGTAATACCATCCTCAAGTGTTTCTCATGCTCTTCCTCCAACTTAGAATATATAAGAATGGCATACAAAAAGACAATGACAAACTTATCTAAGTATTCTCTGAAAATACCATTCATTAAACACATGAAGACAACTAGTGCATTTGATAACACAAATGGCACTAGTGTGAACTTATAATGAAAATACCTTGTTCGGAAGACAATCTTGTTGATGTATTCATATTTAATTCTTACCTAATGATAGTCTGGCTTGAGATCAATCTTCAATAATATTTTTGCATCTTTCAGCTGATCAAAGAGGTCATTGATGCTTAGCAAAGGGTACTTGTTCTTCACAGTTACCTTGTTCAACTTCCTGAAGTCAATGCAAAGTCTCAACATTCCCTCATTTTTCTTCAGAAATAATATTGGGGCACCCCAAGGTGACAGACTTGGGTGTATATACCCCATATTCAGAATCTCTTCAAGTTTCATTTGCAATTCCTTCAATTCTGGTGTACTCATCCTGTAAGGGGTCTTAGATATTGAGGCTACTCTAGGCATCAAATTGATGGAGAAATCAATATCTCTTTTAGAGGGTAATCTAGGTATTTATTTAAATACATCTTCAAACTCCTTTAGGACTGTATAATCTTCAATATTTGGTACCTTATCTTTAGGTGTCTCTTCCATATGCGCTGGAAAATATTTGACACCATTTCCTGCAACTTTTTTTTAGCTGCAAGGATGAAACTTCTTTGACGGTTACTGCCCTGGAAATTCCATGTACTATCCTTAAGTTCCCTTCCTCATATAATAAAGTAAATGTCTTATTATAACATCCTATGACAACATGATGTTGTTCCAACCAATCCATACCGATTAGGAAATCATAGGAACCTAAAGGTATGATGTTCAAGTATACCCTGGTGCTCAGTCCATTCATGTCCATTGGGCATGCCTTAACTATCTCATTATTTTTTCTTTTAGCTCCTATATCCAGTTGCACCAACCAAGATTTTCCAAGCTTTCTTCTTGGAAAATGAAATCTTTCCACCATCTTAGGATCTAGATAACTATGACTAGCTCCTGAATCAATTAAAATAGAAATGGTTTGGTTGTTGATCTTACCTTCCACTTCAATCATATGTGATTGAAACTCATATTTCTTGTTGTCAAGGGCTGCATAGATCCTAGGTACATTTCTACCCATGTCTTCAATTGTATCAACTTGTTGTACATTGTGAACAGTCCTCACCTTTTCACCTTTGTGAGGGAAATATCTGTACATATGATCTCCCCCACAACCCCAACATTGAATGCATGGTTGCCTCGGTATTTTCCCCACTATCTTGGTCATTCTGGGATATTTAGAGGTTGGTTGTCCCTCAAAATTATTCTGAAGAATGGTGGCTTAGTCCCCTTCGTTCTCTATTCCATCTTGTTTTTATTCTTGTCTTCCCGAGCTTCTTGGAAATTTGGCCTTCCTTTATGTTGATCATAAAGGCATTTAGCTCACCTTATGGTTTCCTCCAATGTTTTGGGATCATCATATTGTATATTTTCACTAATAAATGATAGCATCCCACTCAAATACCTTTGAATATTAACCTACTCATCCTTGATGAAGGAAACATACTTCAGCGGCTCTAAAAACCTCCTTTCATATTCATATATGGTCATACTCCCAATCTTGAGTTCAAAGAACTCCTTCATTTTCTTGTCATAATATCTCTTAGTCAAGTATTTCTTTTGAAAATAACTCTTGAATTCCCTCCAAGTAACATTCTGCTCATCAATGTGTTGCACCTTCACAAATTGGTCCCACCACATTGATGCTTTTCCCTTGAGTTTATAGATGGAAATTCTTTCTTTTTCTTGTGAAGAGTAATTATGCAATTGAAAATACTTCCTCGTGCCTAGTAGACAAGTCTCTGCATCATCATCCTTCTTGTGCTCACCATCAAATGTAGGAGGTTTTATTTTGTTCATTTCCCCATGTATCTCATCCACCCCATATCTCTTCTTATGTTTCTTGACAACAGATGGACTTGAACTATTGTGTTCTCTCCTATATGAATGCCTTGGGGAATGATGGTGGTATCTGCTAACACTTATGGTACTTCTCCCCTCATCATGAGACCTATGACTCCCTGATCTACTTAACTCAATCTCCTTATCCATATTCTTCTCTATTATGTCCAAGATCTGCATTAACTTGATTTTGAATCCCTCCTTCTTCTCCTTGGCTTTCATCAACCTCTCATTATCATCTTTATAACTCTGGAAATCCTTTTGAAAACGTCTTATGGTCTCTACCAAGTTCATGGTTTCTTCCTTTCCTTCTCCATGTCCATTTGAATTTGTACCTTCATTACCCATATCGACATACATGCCTCTGACCTCATCTTCATGGTTGCAATCCCCCTGTGTAGCTTCCATGATTCTAAACTCTGTGTTGATCCTTTTCTGATCTAAATGTTTCTAACTCTACAAAATGTGCAACTAACACAATTTGTTAGACTAAATAATTTAACAAAATCATGAATTATGTATAATTTAGTTCCAAATATGTATAAGAATTATTTCTTGTGGTTTCTTGTGAAAATTAATTCTCAAATCAAATTTATAGGTGGATATTTAGACTCCTCTCTCAAATAATTTTCCAATGACTTCTCCCTTTCTCAATTCTGATTCTTGAGCAGAACGTTATCATCATTTGAAAATTTCCCATTAATTCCTTCTATTCTCACTTCAACTAAGTGCAAATTTGAGTTGTAATTATGCATTTTTTCACCTGCTCCATTGGACTTTTAGAATGAAACCAATTTGGTTCCTTCATAATCATATTATGGATATTCTGTCCAATTTCCATCCCCTTCTAAGCTCAAAGTTGCTAGATACAACCTATTGAAGTTTTATCCCATTTAATATTTTTGGCCCTGAATGATACAGGTGCCTTCTATGCTTTCTTGTGCATTTATGTGCCTAGATTTCTATTATGACTCTTCAGTTGTCTTGTATGGCTCAATACCCTTCCATAGATTGCTCATATGTCTCAATATGATTCTGAAGCAGAAAGTTATGGCCCTCAAAAGTTAATTGGGTCTTAAAATTTACCCTCCACTGTTTGACCTGTAACTTCCTCATAAAAGGGCTATTTGACTAATGGTTTACACCATTAGAAATCTCTCTATGAGATATTTCATTTGAGCTACAAAGAAAAATTGTATCTCATAAAACTCTATTCTCATGGTTTTCGAGTAGCTAAAAATGATGTTTAGGGCCTCAAAAACGTGTTGCAAATAGATGATCTTCAAACAATATAAAATGGCAAAAAAAAAAAATGGTTTTTTGTTGTTTTAGAACATCCAAATGACTTCACACACACCAATTTGAAAATGTACACCCATATTTATCATGTGCAACAACACCATAAGGTAGTGTTTGCACCGCACACCTATAACCAGTGTGGACCACTTCTTTGTCACACCAATATCTAGTGCGCATTACTTTTGTGTTGCATGCCAATATCTACCATGCACAAATTTTGTTTCATGCACTAATACCTATTGTGTACAATTTTTTTGTCGCATGCTAATATTTTGTGTGCATTGCACTCTCCGCACCACACAATGCCAAGGTTTAGTGCACCCACACCGCACACCAGTACTCCCCGCACACCACTAATTAAGCCTTCATGTAGCATGAATATTCAACATGCACACATTGTTCACCAATATTGCATGTGCACCGACAAATTCCCTATGCGCTCTGCCAATACTTCATGCACACACCGTGTGCACCATTATTATGCATGTGCCACCCAATCTGCACTACTCAGTGCTAAAATTTAGTGCGCACATTTGTGCACTATTATTTCTCCGAGCTTCACTAGCTTTACTCCGCGTAGTACCAAATTTAAGTGTGCACACCCGTGCACCATAATTTTTCACACATTACTATATCTGCACCGCGTAGCGCCAAATTGAAGTGTGCACACCCACGCACCCTTATTTTTCACGCAGTACCAACTCTGTATTGCGCAATGCCAAATTTAAGTGCACACACCCTCACACCCTTATTTTTCGCACATTACCAACTCTGCACCACACAGTTCCAAATTTAAGTGCACGCACCCATGCACCATTATTTTTCGTGACTTGTCATCTCTACACTGTGCAATGCTCAATTTGAGTGCACACATCTTTGAACCTTTATTTTTCTGCGTACCAATTCTTCATTAATTTCACTGTAGGAATTGGGGCTTTTGCCCAATTTTCCCCCAATTTCCACCATGGACATTCTGCAACCATGAAATTTGTTCAATTTCACTCTAGTAAACATAAATTCAACCTATGCAACTACAAATAGTCTTTGGTTGACAATATGGGTACAATTTTTTCCAAATTCATTCACATATTGAGAATTTTATTCAACCAAACTCGCTCAATATGTCATGGTTTCCTTGTAACTTCTAATTCAACCAATTCTGGGTCTGAATTTGCTAGGATAGATATTAAATTAAGAATATCTCGTCACTTGGCCAAATTTCCCAAATTCCCATGAATTTAACAACATAAATTGGGGCTTTTTCCCAATTCCACTCAATTGCTTCTGATTTTTTCCCTGGACACGCTGTAACTTGAAATTATGCCACTCTTAAATCAATTCTCTGTGAAATTTTTCTTCAACATTATGCTAAGTCGGCCCATCCAGGATCAGTGTTGAAAATTGGGCTTTGATACCACATTGTAGCATCCCCAACAACCAATTGGGCTATCCTAACAAAAAATTCGAACTTTGATACCAAATTAAAACATACAAATACTCTACACATACACATATTCATACAAAATAACAATAGGAATACATATGTAGCATACACAGGAAAAAACCATAAAAATAAATGCATAAATAATAATGCATCACATAATTTAATACACAATTGACACTTATCTTTGATAAAAAGATCATCAATTGCATGCAGACCTTCCACGTTCCTCCCAACCTTAGACTACACTACTCATAACTCTTAGTAGTGGGTCACCCCTGAGTTGGGGCTAAACTCCACCCAGGTAAAGGAATTCCTAACCAGTTTAATGTATCTTAGACAACATGAAAACTTAGTCACATGTGCCAACTCGAACTAATAGCCTACAGTCCCTCATTCCCCACATGCCTATCCCATCCCAAGAAGTGTGCCCCTTCTCTTGTCAATAGTCCCTTGTCTGCCTCACTTCCTTTATGGCCTTCGACAATAGGTCAAACAGGAAGTCTTAGAGCCCTATAGTTGTAGTTTGGCACCTTCGGGAAATAAATTCCCAGGAATTATCTCACCTAGAGAAAATTTCTCATGGACCTGAAAACCCACCTCTTCAATATTCCATGGGCTTGACAACCCGCCTCTTCAATATCCCCATGGGCCTGACAACCTTCTTCTTTTGTCTATATCCTAAGATAACCAAGGTACAGGTACAAGAATAGGTACAGTGGCAGCAAGGTACAAATGACCACTGAGTGAGTGAGAGAAGGTATCATGAGGGAATGATGGAAAATGAACTAAGTCCAAACTATATGTATGCATGTTCCCAACTTGACACTTTTCATGTTGAGAACTACCTTGGGCCCACTTGTCCCTATCCTTAGAACTTAGGATAAAATAATTATCCATACTTTATACTTTAAGGAATATTAATATAATATCCCTTTGGGCTTAAGCTCCCTATCTTATCCCCTTATCCTTAACTTTTATCCCTCTTTCTCTATCTAGTATATTTTATTCCCCCATACTCTATTACATGGTTGGTATGTAGCATTGATGTGTTTTCACTAATATTTACATGTGATTACATATTACAATGATTGCTCACTGGCCATTTGACATATGGCTCTCCAGCCTAATAACCACACAAGCACTTCGGCTTCAATAAATATGCAATCATAGATAACTCAACTCTATGCACTTTCAAGTCACTACTGCGCACTTACCCAAGTGTGCACAACATTATGACTTGTGCACCCCTATCTTGATAATGAATCTTCATGCACTTACCCAAGTGCGCACAACACCAAAACCAAGTGCCAATGACTCACCTACCTATAAGAATATTTGCATTTAAAATTATATGTATAATTTGGGTTTGACCTAGGGGTATTACATATTCCATCAACATGTATATACCTATACCATATCATCAATGAATTCTCTCAAATAACCAATGCATGCCCCTCATGCATATGACACCATACATCAAGGGTATCCCTCAACGATGAACAACCATCTAAAAGATATGAATCAAAACAACCATATCATAGACTAAACCAGATACAAGAGTGGTCCTCACTCAACCATGTAGAAAATTTGTACCATAACCATGTGTCAATACCAAACATGCCAAATATGCCTCAAGCATACACCATGTCATAACCAAACATTACCTTCAAAACAAGTAGACAAACATACCAGTGCTTCTATGGCTGACCTGATACACTGAAATGTTGACTTGGAAGTTATATTCTGACCTCAAGCACCTGGAACAATCATTTCCCCCAAACTTGTCTTGTCCTCGTGGGACTAAGACATCCTTTCTTGTGGAGCCTCGCGTGATAGGTATACTGCAACTTGCGAGGATGCCTTGCAGGACACTAGTAATCTGACCCACAGGGATCAATAAAACTAGGGTTTCCTTAGAGATTCTCATTGACCACTACAATTTTGAAACTCACATACTCCTTAGTCTTCACTACCTTAGATTTTATTGTCGTAAACTTAGCCAAAAGATCACAAGTTCACTAGAAGATATTAAATAGAATAAGTGAGTGAATGTATTTGTGAATGACTCTTTGAGGTGTATTTATACTTTTGTTGGGTAACCTCTTTCCTTAAACTTAGGGGCTTCTTAATTTTTTTGTTACAACCACTTTACCCTTTCATTAAATACTTGTAACAAACTAGGGGCTTCTTGACCATTCTTCAAGGCTTCTAATTTTCCAAGGCCATAACTCCTCAACCGTGAGGAACTACGTGGCATACCACCTATCACCGAAAATGCCATGTTGAGGAATATCCATCCATGAGTGAGTACCTTCATTTACGTTGTCCTTCATGACCTAATTCCATGATCAACTACATGATCCTTAACCATACTTAATGGTTTCTTATAGAATTTTTCAAAGTGTCTTCCTGTGAGGGCCATGCTTAGAGCTACGCCATAAGGGGACCACTTTGGAGAATTTTCCAAATACACCCATCACATCAGTTGACATCAATCCACTACTCGTTGACATCAATGAAAACTAACTATCCAACATAAAGAAATTTTTATCACTTCTAAAATTCATTAACTGTGTGGAAATTTCATTAGATATGATCTTTGCCCATTCGAAAACAACATTTTCATGAACTATAAAATGTAAAATATATAGGGCTAGTTGGGGAATAGTTGTTGTAGAATCCTAACCAGTAACTCTAGTAAATAACCAAGTAATTTATCGATAAGGGTCCTTTAAAGAACTAACCTAGATTCCAGATAGGTCTTTCATCATTACAGTAGGGTCTTGTAAGTATTCTTGTAGAAGCTCAATTCCATTATTTTTCCCTCTGAGAAATTTTTTGGCCTCTTCTCCTTTGTATGTTAAGTTCGGCTCTGGTAGTTTTAACATTTTTTTTTCAACTGAAGGCGCTAATGAAACAAGGGAGTCACTTTGTAGTGGAATGGTTCTTCTATTCTAGATGAATCTATCAATACACTAGGTGACAATATCTTTTCACTCAAAAACCTTAGGGACATAACCAATGAGACTTATTCCTGATGTCCAAACCTTATTATTATATTTATCTGGTAACATTGAATAATACCAATATGACCTTGACCAATGGTAATTGTGATCTTCTCTGGTGAATAGATTCAAGGTATCCTCACAACAATGTTGTTTTGTATCATCCATCTTCAACAGGTTGATAGACTTCTTTGTAATACCAATTAGAATAGTGAAATAATCTTTACGTTAAATCCTTTATGAGAGCATTAACCTAAAATAAATGTTATTTTCCTCGATAGAAAAATCATTAATAACAACCTTTTCATAATTCAATTTAGCAGTTGAGTTCGTAGAATTAACATTTAATATGACTCAAGAATTGTGAAAGAGAAAGGACACGTCACAGCGGGGTGGAGGAGTGGAAGATTTCAATTGAGAGTGTGAGTCCATAAGTCCAATATGATAATAAAAATAGCTAAGTATTGGTTCTTGTTGAATGCACTTGTGAAGACAGGAAGATACAAAAGAGAATAAATTGTGAGTCCGCGAGTGAAAAATAAACTAAGTGTTGGGAAGAGGTTTGAGGAAGAAAGGATATAGATTGTGAATCCACATGTCTGTTAGCCCGCAAATATAAAAAAATGACCAAAGTATGGTGAAAGGTGTAGCTCATGGAGAGGATACATGATAATGAAATTTTATGGGAAGGGAACATACTTAGAATAATAATAATAATTAAAAAAAAAGTGCAGAATAATGAAAAAGAAGGAAGGACTTATGAAGTTCAACAACTGGCTTGAACTGGTGATAACCCCCTATGGGTTATCAAAAATATAGAATCTCAAGACCAGATGTCTTATTAGTTGGGTGATGGAGTCTAGGAGGTGAGAATATATAAAACAAAGAAAACAAACTATGTACAAGCGAGAAGAAAAAATTCAAGCAAAGAAACTCTTCAAATTCTTCCCATTGATAGGGAGCATTAAAACTTTTCCCTTCATATCCTTGAGCATGTACAAGTTTAAGCTTAAAATATTTTCAATGAAATAAGGAACGATCCAGAGTGCTTCGAACTTTGTATTCATTGAGGGCTTTTCTTTTGCTTTGTTCCAGAGTAATACTAGTTCACCTTTTTGAAAATTCTTTATTGTTGCACTTTGATCAAAATACTTCTTAACATTTTGTTGTCTCTGACGAATTTTCTTTAATGCTTCAGTTCCCTCTCCTTCTAGTTTTAAATACTGATTCAATATATTTTGTAGAGGAGGAGTATCTTTTGATTCTTCCATTTTTACCGCATAAGAGATTATGATTTTACAAAGTCTTTTGAAATATGGGTAGCACTATTATCATTCTCTTTGTAATCATTTTCATTGGCCAAGAAATCATTCAATTCTTCATCATTTTAAAATACCTGAAGGTATTCTTAATTATCGGGCACTGAAGGTCTGAAAATTCTTTTAACTTGAAATTAAATTTTTCTTTGAATATCCTTGGGATTAGATAATGAAGCTGCAAGTGACAAAGGAATATGACTCTTGATTTTTCTCTTTGGGGACAAAAGATATATTGAATGAACATAAATCCTCCATCAATTCATTTACTCTTTTGATATACATCTTGAGTTTTTCTTTCTTGATCTTATATCTTTGAATGACTTGATTTATAACCAATTCAGAATCACCAGTTATAATCAAATGTTCAATGTTCACTTCCAATGATAGAATCATCCCTTGGATTAGTTATTCTTTCTCTGCTTCATTGTTGGTACATGGAAATTCAAATATGATAGCATGTGGATATATGACTTTATTTGGACTTTTAAGTACAATTCAACCCCACTCCCTAAGTTTGAGCATGCACCATCGAATGACATTCTCCAGAATTCAGTAAAAGAATTATCTTCTTGTTTCAAAAATTTTGTCTTCTCCAAATCAAGTATAGCATAATTTCCAATACCTGTGTCTATATAATCTTGCATCATTTCATTATCTTTCTTTTTAAATGAAATTTTTTTCAAGGCTCATGAGGAAATTTCAACATCATCCCATATTTGTTTGGCATCATCATGAAGCTACCATCATTCATTATGTAACCACCAATCATTGAATACCAATCTCTTCCAAGGACTACCCCATATGCTAGGGGAACATCAACCACTACGATAGTGAAAATAGTCATAATATGGGGAGCAACAGTAATCCAAGCATAGAAATCCTTTATCTCTCCATAGGATGGTACCTTTCTAGAATCAATTGCATAAATAATTTCACTTGTTTCATAATATTTGGTACAACTCATACTGTGTTGACGGTTCAAAATTCCCTCTAACTCAACATCAAGAATCACGCCCAGAGGCGAGGCCCAATTAGACTCTTTCCTTTTTGGAATGACGTGATTCTCCAAATGGATGATCCATCAAGTTTCGATGGTATTTAATATGTTATCGAATGTGTCTTTATAGAATGTTTTATGTTTCTTTATAAGTTCATTTATTAAGTGTTCAATGACTGAATTCTTAATAATTTTGGTTTTAGGCTAACCTCTTACCAACAACATGTATATGACATCACTCTTAAACCAATATCAAACAATAATATTTCCTTATTGATTAACCAACAAACATCATCTAAGAAAAGGAAGACATATGAAGAAATGAAAAATAACCGAAAATAATTCTAGTTACTATATAACACAAATTTCATAACACCATCATATTCATGCTAATGTATATTTAGTGTATATAATGTTTCAAGATAACTTAAACACAATTATTGTCTTACTAAATCGCTTGTAGCAGACAACAACAAAGCAGAACAATCCACAAAATATGTTACTCTACAAGATTTGGAAAAACCCGTCTTCAACTCTACATGAGCTTCTGAATTAGACTTCAAAATAATTATTTGTCTGATATTTTCCCTTATTAAAAAAACCGACAACCCAACAAAACGAGGTCAACATCTTTTTTTATACAACAAACACATGCAAAAAATTGCAACAATGTTTGTTTAACTAAAGAAAACATAAATATAAAGTGGTTCATGTTCACATGAAAACCATCAGTGAGCTCCAATTATCTCATAAGATTTTCCTTGTCATAATCAGACCACTGGGAGAAAATATCTTCACATGTATGAAGGTACATAAATCGATGTTGATCCATCAGCATGCTGAGCTCATCCTTCATTTCCATGACCCTGTTTATGAATTGAAATATCTCAAATCTTAGTTTCCATAGATCCCGTCCTGCTCCTATCGACCTATAGGTGAGTCTCTTCACTTTTCTCTTTTCAAGCACTCGGATCTCCAAAATATTCACTCCAAATTTTGCATCTATCTCTTTAAACTATTAGACTATAACGTGAAAATCGATGAAGTCATCAGGAGCGTCGAATTGTGGGGGTTGGAGGTCTATCATTCTTTGGTTTATATTTTTCCAATTTTTGAGACACTCCTCCCATCTCTCCTGCATTTTTTTTCTGTGGTTCAACTACCAATTGTACCCAATATTTTTTTGCTACCTTGATCTTGACTAAGATCTCTTCTGCAAGCATTCTAATGCCATGTTATTCTTCCCCTTGGCCCTTTTGGATCTCTGATATACTCGATTTGTGTCATTACTTGATGAGACTTCTCTGACCATCTCATCATTTCTTTATGTCATACGAGGTCGAGCAAATTATCCTCTTGGTAACTTACGATACTGGTCATAAAAACCTCCCTATATGATTTGAACTAAGTATTAATCTCCTCAAATTAAGTCTCATGAACCTAACCACCTAGGTAGTGTTATGATAGTATTTCACCTGATGTCTGAGATGCACCAACTCTGCTCTAATATAATCAACTTCTCATACATCCTCTCTTTCCCTGTCTATAGTGGCACTACATATAGTCATACTTTCCCCCAATAACTCACTTACCCTAGATTTTCCTGTGTCCAACAGGGTTCTTCCATGGTGATCATTATCGTATTGTCCAAGGTAATTCTTCTCTTTTTTCCAATTATTTTCAAAACCAATTGTTTTTTCCTATTATAAGTGATGGCTTGGAAATCGAATACTTCATCCACCAGCTCTGGGATTGGTTGGTCCCCCAATGAGAGGGAATTTCCTAAACTTCCTGGTGTATGAAAATGCTTGAGTACCATTTCTTTTCCTTTGTTGACTTTAGGATTCTCATGATTGGTTCCTTAAACTTGTTATTGAGCCATTTGAGACTTCCCAATAGCTCCTATTGACCCCACCTCTATCCTAATAGACAAATCTTTTATTTTCTCTATACTTGGGGCATTTCCCATGATCTCTACAACTGCATTTTCGGTTGGGATTGATGAACCTAGGAGTGTGGAATGTGTTGCAGGTCCCGTAGTGATTTCCTCAAGCTAGTTATTACCTTTGGGCCAAACACTCTCATCTCTTTTGGTGGTGTCACCTCCCGATGAATCTTCAACATCTGTGTTTCCTTGATCTTTTCCTTTGACTAGTGCATCACTTCTCCCGATGGCAGCTCCATTACCATTCTCATTTTTATCTCTTGTTTTTTCATGGCCTTTGATGTTTCTTCTCTCTTCATCCAGTGGCTATGGTGTTCATTTTTGGGTACTATGATCAGCCTCAATTGTAATCATCTATGTTTCCTTTCCTAAATATTTTGGTCCCGGGGACATCGTATCTAACACCTTTGTTACTTATTCATTCACAACAGGGACTGAAGTGTTTACCTCCTCATTGTCATTATATGTTGTGATCAAATCAACAATCATAGGAGCTACTTGTCCTAGGACTCTAGAAAAAATAGTTGGTTCAATTCTTGGTCCTCCTATCGATTTTCTTTCTGAAATATGTTTCAAAGTGTATTCCTCCATTAAGGTGTTCTCAGGGGTTTCCTACTCTTCCTCTCCTTCGAGGGTGATTGTAGTTATTAACACAGATGCAAATTCCATCATTATTATAGTTCCCCTTTGTAGTTGCATCATCCTTTCATCTTCCTCTAAGATCATACATGCCTATGATCTTTCCACTATTTATTCTATACCTTCTTGTTGAGCTTGTGCCACTGCTACTTACCTAATTGTCTTCTCTATAAAGTCTAATTGTTCATTCCCATACAGGACCATGAACCTGACCATGTCAGGTTTCTCTTTCCTCTACAAAACATCATCTCATTTTGTGGCATTCTCTGGGAATATTTCATCCTCAAAATCCTTATGTGGGTATGACCAATGAGACACCACCTGACTACCATGCTTAGCTACCATTTACCTATGGTTGTGTTTCATGTATCTCTCAGTTGTGAACCTATACTCTATCTAAATCTAAGATTATTTTATGTTATGTGTAGTGTCCTTTCTTGGATATTACTCAATCTAAATGGATATTAATATTGGGCACTGATATCTAGGTATCAATGCCCAATATTGGATATTAATTTTCTAGCTTCTTCAAAGAGTCTTGGGCAGTCTTTTTTAAAAATCAAAGAATATACTCGAGTTATGAAGCCATCACAAATTAAAGATATCAATATTTTGTACATGTTCTCCCATAGGATGTTGAAGTAAACATGTACAGGCACTTTGGAAATATTCCAACTTAGGCTCAGACCTGGGAAAACATTCCTAGCGTATATCATATCCAAGAGATAAGATTCCATGTAGAATGCAGGGGTTTCTCTGGGATTTGGGTTCTACACTTCCTCTATCTTGGTGCTCAATTTTTTTGATATAATAGATCCCCAGTTAAAAGTTCTTTTAGATGTAGAAATTGTATGAGCCAAAGGAATCCATGCTTCAGGGAACCTGGAGAAATCATTTTCTTCGTATAAACGACATATTAAGGCTATCAAGAAAATCTAGGGTTATCATAGGTTTGTTGTGTTGTACCAACCTAAGGCCCGATTCAAAAATTCATTGTCCTCCCTCCACTAGGATGCTTACAATTGACTGGTATTATGCTACTCATAGAACACCACAAGAAAATCCTTGTTCAACTTGACCTAAGCGCCCTTAATTTTATAATACACGCTTACCTATGTTGGGAAGAATACACCTATACTTTCTCCATATTTTTTTATTTAACATGCATTTATCTACATCGGAACGATGAATGATCCATTCTAAGAGCTCAACACATGGAAAGATGGGTGTCTTGGCCACTACCACATACAACAAAGACTGTATGATGTTCTGGAAGAACCGGTCATATAATTTCCTTACCTCTGGGTCGTTGTGAGGCGTAAACTCTAGGAAATCTTCATATTGTATTTTTTTGTATAAATCAAGCCAGGAAGGTAGCATTATCTTGGATGTTGTGTTGTTATTTGTATCTTTGAAGAGAGAAGGTGGGTTTGTTGGTTTCTTTTGTGACATTCTGATCACCGGCTCTACTTTGGGGGAAAACTCCAGCTTCTTAGCAGTTGAGGTGGATGCCTCTTCGATTTGCGCACTTCCTCCTTTCGGGGTCTTTGGTGACTACCGAGTCGCTGGTCATATAGGAAGAATATTTCCTACAAACATGAAACACTTTAACTCAGTATTCTCTAAATCATGGAAACTCGGAGACAGTTAGGGTAAATACCTTACACACGATGATTTTCCTAAGTTGAATACCTACCAGTCTGGAGCCTTGAGATAAACACAACACAACTTAATTTGTATGTGGCACTGGATCAATCGTGAGTTGTTAAGAAAAACAAAACAGTTATGTGCAAGTTATGGAATAATTCAAATATATTTGAATAGATAATAGTTAGTATTTTCACCTGAAATCATTACATTTGAGTACAGGGAATCTACTGTTGATTCTCATTAATTCCATATATCGGCTATGCAGGTTATCAGAGTAAAGTCTATGTGAACATTGGTGGCGTGAAGAGACATTGGAATGATTCATCGGGGATTTCAAACAATCATCAATTGGTGTGCATTTGAGATCGGGAATCGAGCACTTGAACTATTTTAGGCTTTTGGGACCAATTTGTGTCTAAATTCAATGGTCCAATAGAGATGAAAGTACAAATCTTTCACATGTGTGGTTGGATCAAGATATCAACGTGGAAAATATTCACCAACGGGACACATAGGGATGTGTGTGAAATGAAGATCTAAATATGGATGGTCCTGATGAAATTGGAGATCTTCGACAAAACCCATCAGATGAATCAGATTGCTTATTGGCAAGTATTGATCAGCCCTCGGGGGATTGGAAGGCATACAATAGAGGATATGTTTTGGTTTCCTTCTTGGTCAATCGTTGTTGGTATCCTTAGGCATTTGACGATAGCATCATTTTCAACATGTTATTCTATGTTCAACACTAGGTGTTGATTCCCGATGTTAATCAACGTCGACACTACCTCTGAGACTTAAAAAGGGGTGTTTTGTCAACTAACCTCATTGACGCCTGATGTTGATCAGCGTTGACACTTTCATGAGCACGCAGTACCCTAGTGCAACTGGTATCCTAAACAACCGATACCCAATGTTGATTGGCGTCATCATTCTCAAGATTGTGCCACACTATTGACACATAGATTGAATTGACCGACACCCGACATTGATCAGCATCGACATTTCAGAGTAGCGGTCATCGGGTATTGGGGAACTTTACCTTTAGCAGTGAATTTTTGGATTTATATATGCAACTCAAACTGTATGAATAATGAAGAATCTCAGTAAAAATAGTAAAGATGGAACTTATTTACAATCATTGGAAACAAATTCAAACGAAAAAAAGAAAAGTGGTACCCAAAAATTCGAATATTTTAAGAGTGTGTTGAGTGCTCAATTAAGAGAGTGCTTCCATTACTGCAAGGGGCATGATATTATTTGTCTCTCTGGAATCTATCAAACAATTTTGAAGAAAAACATCATGATTTTAAATCGAGATATAAAAGGGAGGAACTTTGCCTCTCAACTTGACAGTTGATATGGTCTGATTCTGCCTTGGATTTGTAATAATAGCTTCCATTCTTCAGCTTGGTTCATCTAAAATTTTGAGAATAGTTTCTCTCTGCCACATCATTTTTACCACTTCCATGAAGGGTAAGGTGATTCTAAAATTACTAAGATCATCGACTACATTATACATTATCTGAGGAGTATTTAAAAAAATTTGTTGCTCACTTGATTTATTCTTCTCTTTATCTTTTTTTATATTTTCCTTTGGTTTGGATTTATTTGATTGTGTATGTGTTTGAACAACATTGTCTTGTGAGATATTATTTCCTTCATTTTCCTAAAATATGTACATGGATGAATTGCATACATCCGTCTGTACAGAGTCAATGATTTATTCTTAAATATAGTCCACCTCTTTCTCAATAACTTGTTCATCATAAGCTTCTTCAAGTATTACTACATTGGGATTAGGTGCCCTTGGGATTCTCTGTCTTTGTTGATCATTGGTATTCTCAATTCTCATCCTCTATTCTTGAGAAGTATTTCTTCTTTTCTCTCGAATTGACATCCTTGAATCAGACATGAAATTTTCATTTCTTCTCAATCTAGTTATTTCATTCTGCATTTGCCTGATAGTTCTATTCATTTGTGCAATTTCCATCTTTTGCTTTGTCTCTTGTGCTATAGCAGGATCAATTTTTACATTTGGTAATGACCCTTTAAAAAAACCTCCTCCAACCCCTTGAATTTCAAGAGGACGTGTTTTTTTATCCTCATTATTCTTTGATATTGATGCCCCTTGATCAGAAATGGCCAAATTATATATTTTTCTTTGTACTTTTCCAAGAATAATATCAAGGTCAGCTCATTTTTCAAATATGATTTCTTCCATATTTGTGGCTTTACCTATTGATTCATTTAGGCTTTCAATTTGAGAAGCTATAATAGAAAACTTTACATTGGTAGGAATGGCATTCTTATAACAACCGAGTACTACCAGAGCATTTGGACTTTTCTATTCTAGTATTTTGTTCAACGCTTTATTGAATCTCAAATTAAAATCTCAAATTATTTCATTTTTCTCAGACAAATTTGAGTAAATTAAGTGAGAAGAGTATGGTAAGAAACTGGAGGAGTGAACATACTCAAAAACATTGTTTCAAGATCATCAAATGACCCAATCAGTCTTGTAGGAAATGATGTGTACCATTCATAAGCTTGACCGGCCAATTTTTGGAGAAATAATCTTACCATCACATCGTCATCTTTGATAAGATGGAAATCAGAAACATACAAGAATAAATCTACATGTATTTTTGGATCAATCGCTCCATCCCCTGAGAATTTCTTCAATGTCCCATTTGGAAGAATAATGAGTTCATGTTGTTCTCCCTAGAGGTTTAGAGGACAATATATTATCCTTCCTCTACAAATTCTATATCTTTCTTCATGTATTTCTTCGCGTCTTTCTTCACGTCTTTCCTCATGTCTCTCTTCACGTCTTTCTTCCCTATCACCCATTCTTGAATATATCTTCTTTATTTCAAAAATATGCTCTTCAATTTATAGAACTTGTAGTTTCTTACTCTTACTTCTGGTTATTGTTACTTTATACTCATCCAGCTTCAATTTCTATTTTGTGCTTGAGCTATTTGAATCTGTGTCTCGTATCTTCTTTGTCTTCTGAGGATTTTTCGTTCTTCTTAGTGAACAAGAATTTTCCAACATATCTCTAATTGTTCTCGACTTTGGGTTGTTGTTATTGCAAGATTATATAATTGATGCAGAATACTTCTCTGGTTTTCCAATCCAATTTATATTTGGGGCTAATCAAGTTGAGGCAAAGTCGTGAAAAGTTTTGGTCTAAACCAATCTTTAAAATTATTCCCGGTATGGTCGCCAAAAATGTGGTGTTTTAATCTGTCAGGACTAAAATGGAAACCTCATGAGGATATGAATCCCCTTGGATTTTTAAAGAGGTGGTACTCCTCTTTGGCATATGATTTTCTTTGAATATTTTATTTCAAAAATAATATGGGATACTGTCAAATGACCAAATCCAAAATATGTATGGCTCAATAAAATGAAAATTGCTTTATATATATATATATATATATATATATATATATAGAGAGAGA
>CBVK0100097248.1:0-33549 GCA_900067695.1 Picea abies
CTTCCGATCTCACATCCTCTTTGTATCTAGAAAAGTATATGCTTCCAGTGACAATCTGGAGGTATTCTCTCTGAAAAGTAGTTTCTTGAATGCATACACAAATACATCATAAACTTCATAGAAGTAATGAATAACCTTTTGTCTCCACAGGGCTTGGTACCACATGGTTATTGGGTTGACTTTGCAATTTACCCTTCTTCCAATGTTCAAGCCTTTGAAAATGTGATAGTATGTCATGGAAAATATCAAATAATAAGCTATGTATAACTTCTTCTCACTCTTGAAATTCACTAGTTGTGCAGAGACTTCATTAGATATAATTTTTTCCCAATCAAAGATATCATTTTCATAGAATGTGAAATGTAAAATATATAGGGCCAATTTAGGAATGGTTTTCGTAGCCTTGTGACTAGTGATTCTAGTAAAAATAAATGAATCTAACATGAATTCTAGATAAATCTTGTGGCAGTCTTGCGGGGTATTGTAAATATTCTTGTATAAGCTCTATTCCATTATTTATTCCCTTCAAAAAAGTTCTAGCTTCGTCTCCTTTATATGTGAGAGTCGAATATGGGAGTAGTTGGTATGTCAACTTCCCAAGGGCGTAACTTTTCCATACGATCTTCGTTTGGGGTGCACGATAGATCATTTGAAATTTCTACCCAAGGAATACACATTTTTCCATCACAATTTAGCTAAACCCTACAATGTGATTGTGGTACGCTTAGAAAACGTTGTTTAGGGCCTCAAAACAACCATGGAAGTTTAGGACCTGAAAATTTATAGAAAAACTACCAAAGAAATGGTCTCCACGGGGAATAGTTTGTTGAATATGAACCTTGGTGAGTTGTTTTCCTTGCTGAAGAAGTTGTCCTACTTAGCTTGTTGAAGGTTGATATGAAATTTTTGTTGGAGGGGTTGGATCTGTTTAGAAAATATGGCTGCATGATCTGATTGAGTGTGGGAGGAATCTGTCGGTGAAGATGCAACATGAAGAACATGAATATATTTATCATAACTTAGTTTCACTGGGCAGTGGGGAAGCACCCTTGTAGGTGCAGTAGGAATATCTTGGTGCTCTTCTACAATAATTTTGATCTTTTTCTGCTAGATAGAAGGGTCTTGGGACGAGGTCGTAGTGGTTGCAGTTTCCTTCTCTTCTGACCAAGTTTTGAAGGGGCTAAACTTTTTGGTATGAGAGATTACTTTGAGACACTGTTTTGTTGGTACAGTAGTCGAAACTATTGGAAATAAAACTGAGAGGGGGGGTGAATCAGTTATATATATGTATAAGCTTGAAACTTTTCTTTTGATTTTGATTCTTTCTAGATTATTATTTAATGTGTTTCTTGTTACCTTAACATGAATAGATATACAATGATCAATCACACAGAATACATAGAGACACTGATTTTCCTGAGGAAACCCATAAAGGGTGAAAACCTCTTCTTCTTAGAATGTCAATCAAACTCCAACTTTCATGTACATCACAGTCTTTGATATCCAACTCAAATATGAGACTACAACCTCTGATAGTAAGCTACAACTTCCAGAGAGCACCAAATCTCAGATTTCTCTAGCACCAACTAGATGGAAGCACCAAATCCTAGATTATATTCTAACACCAACTAGAATTTAGAGGATTGCAATCCTCCATAACACCACCTTACCACCATGATTGAATCTTAAAAAACTTTACTTACTTTCTCTGTCTTTGATTTGGTCTCTTACAACTCCATGTCTCCTCTTCCTTCTTCAGCTTCTTTTCTCTGTTTCGCTTCATCATAGTTATGCTTCTATGCACTGCTCTTCTTCTCTTTGTGCTCAACAACCCTTTCACTCTCTTCTCTATTATGCATTTTTATATTCTCTATGCACTAACTGCATCCTATGTGCAATGACTCTACATTCTCTTCACTGCATCACTGTACTACCCTACTGGTTGTTCAGTGCATCTCATCCTCAGTCCTTCATCGCCCCTCAGCCCAACATCTTTACTTATTTGTTCTACATGATTTTCTTATCCTGATTCCTCTTCCAGATCATCATATAAAATCTTCATATTCTCTGGCAGTTATGCTAAATCTGTTCATCACCAGTGGCCGTTATCTAAGGATTCTTTGGCTTCTCTGGCTGTCTCGACTCTTCGTCTTCACTATCAGTTATAGCCAGTCTGTTTTTGGCTTCTATGGCTGTTGAATATTTTGAATGATTGAGATATTGCTGGAAGGTGAAACCAGAGAACAATGGTTCATTGTGAAATGTACCCATGTGAATTGGCACCAAGAGCAAGATGCCTCTCCAAGTGACCACTAGCTATGACCACATGCCTAATCAAAAGGCGCTTCTCAATTTCATGTTTCATGAGTTTTACTATGAGTCACTCTGACTCTTACAACTCTCGATCATGAAATAGAGCCTAGCTATGCTAGATCCTTACCCTCATGTGACCACCGTCTATGCTAATAGGCACTTCACGATTTCAAATTTCGTGAGTTTTCACAACTCCTTCCTCTAGATTTTTCGATCTGCGAAACTCTGAAATGGAGCCTAGCACCACTAGCTCCTTCCCTTATCTCCCACTGATGTGACCACTAGTTGTGACTAGGGGCCAAGCACGAGGGTGCTTTGTGATTTCGTGACTTCACGGGCCTTTGTTGTGCCTGATCAATAGTCCATGATCCTTGGTGATCCGATGGTCTAGATATTTTTCGCAACTTCACATTTCATATATTATGAAGCAAGTTGTCTCCAAAACTCTAGACACTTGAAACTCTGAAATGGATTCATATTAGATCAACGGCCTAGATTTCTCAGTGATCCAACGACTATCCTCCACCCCGGGACTTCATCCTTCGGGACTTTTGGGGAGTGTTGATGGTAAAACTCTAGAATAAAAACTCCTAGAGTGACATAATTCTTGTGTCACTCGATGATGTGTCATGAGCCAAGCAGCTGCCACATGTCACTCAGATTTTTAATTTCTACATACCTGAAATGTTGAATCAAATTGACACTTGTCATTGTCTGATTGCGCCACATGTCCTTGCTGACGTAGTCTGCCACTTGTCCTTGCTAACATGGTCTCCCACATTCACCTCCTGGATCTGACAACCCAGATTAGTCCTTGATCCAATGGCTTAGATCATATCGCGATTTCACATTTCATGACTTTGGAAAACAACTTCCTCTGTGCTCCAGATTCCCAAAATTGTGATTACGATAGATCAACGGTCCATAATCTTCCTTCGATTGATGGCTATGATCAAGTCACAATTTCTCATTTCGTGACTTTGGAGGTTGGTTCACCTCTATTCTCCCGATTCCTAAAATGCTGAAATTCTCCCTGGACAATCAACGGTCCAGATCTCTCCTCAACCAATGGCTGGGATATTTTTTCCATTTCACGTTTCGTGAGTCTCATGAATTTTCCATTTGACTTCTTTGAGTCGTGAGTCAGTGAAATGTTGATCTCTCAACATGCATCCTCTTGGATGGATGGTTCCGATGATTTCAAGATTGGTGATCCAATGGCCACTGGCATTCTTCCTCCTGATATTTTTGATCTCTTTGACTTAGAAGATTTTCTAAGAATTCAAAGGTTTCAGCCTCCGAACCTTCTCCTACCACTGTTGTTTCTTTTCTTCCTTTCTTTCCTATTTTCCATCAATGAGAAGTGCACTCCCAACTGTAAACATGACAACAGGAACTACCTTTAGTATCATGTAGGGATAACCCCCCAGAGTAACAATGACGCTATAGGGTCGAGACTCATAAACAACATGATGCCTCCACATATATGGTTGGCCTAACAGAACATCACATAATTCTAGTGGAGAAACCTTACACAGTACCTCATCCTTGAAGGGATTGATGTTGTATGATAGGTAGAATTGTTGGTTGACACGAAGTTCTTATCTCTAGCAAAGTCGTCCAATGTTGTATGGTTGTGGGTTTGGTGTTGTTGAAAAATCCAACTACTTGACGAACTCTCCTGAGATGAGGTTCTTCTAGCTAATAAAATGCAGTGGGGTCCCCTTCACCCACATCTATGAATGGAAAAGGTGCTCCCCCTCCTCAAGATCCTTTGGTTCTTCTGGTTGGATTGTTGCAGTTGAAATAGTAGCAGTGGGCTCTGCATCAATTATCTAGCTCCTTTTATTATTGTATGAATCAAATTCCAAGTTGGGGCTCGTCTATGTTTCTTTGATCTCAACCACCAATGACTATTTTGAGCGACATTCATTGGTGTTGTGCCAAGGGATGTTTTGGAAGTCGCACCACTTCCCAACTGTGTCCTTCTTAATCTTCCCATTTCTCTTATCTTCTTGTAGCTTGGAATGTTTGTCTTGAGTTTGTCTATTCTATGGATTAGGGATGCCTTTATTATACTTTGGTTGTTGTGTATTTGCATACCCAAATTCCCACTTGTTCTACTTCTTACATTTATGCTCGATTTCGACAACATATCTATAAGCAGCTCTCAGTGATGAGATGTCCAGAAACTCCATTTTGGTTTGGATGTACCTATGTAGAACCCCGTGGTATTTCAAAACCAAATGTCACTTAGAGTCTTTGATACCCAGCTTGGTGTGCAAGGTATGGAAGGTATTTGTGAACTCTGGCACTTTTTAGTCCCGACTTTGATGCAGTGTGGTCCATCTCATGTACTGGTCATCATAGTTTCCCACAGGGTAATATTGCTCCTTGACTGCATCCATAAAAAAATCCCAAGTGGGATTGGTCCTAAATATTCTAGACTCCTATGTGGAACTTTTCTCCTAGTAATTTTCCCACCAATATTTGACATGGGGGAGAGCCTTAAGGAGTGCAAGGGTGATCTTTTCTCTATCGGAAAAATTGTGAACAGAGAAATAACCTTCTATAAAATTTAACCATTTTTCCAAAGCATTCGCATCGATCTGGCCTTCAAATATGGGAATATCAAAATTAACGTGTACCTTGAATGAGGTAGTGTCTCCAAAGTGACTTTTTGATGAATATTTTCTTTTTATTGTCGACAATCGTTAAAATATTTGGGCAAAATTCTCCAACATCTCATTCGTTTGTTGCACGAGGGCTTCCAAAAGCAACATCTTGATGGGATCTTCTACTCCCCTGTATCCCTTCTCTTCCGAAATGGGAGGACGATTGGGCTAGGAAGAGTGGTTATCCTCAAGGGAAACTAGCTTGAGACCCAACTCTCTATATCCTAACCTCATCAGGGACATGCACAAGAAATGAAAAGGAGTAACTTGCTCTGATACCACTGATCTAGATTATTTTGAGAATGAAATGAAGGTGGAGATATGACAATGATATATACAGATATATTGTGAGATACAAAAAAATATTTTAATAAACACAAAGATGCAGTAATGCACATTTTTTATTACTCGCAGAATATACAGAAACTATAAAATTACAGAGTGAATGACTCACTAGAATGGTGGAAGCTTATCTATGAGAATATATGTGATGGATATGTTTATTCACAAGAATATGATGATGATTACAATGAGGCTCTAGAGGCATTTTTTATAATAAAGAAGACCCAAAACCCTAACCCCTAAAGATGAAACACCAAAATTTTTGTGGGCCCTAATGGGGGTAGTTGGTATGTCAACTTCCCAAGGGCGTAACTTTTGCATACGATCTTTGTTTGGGGCACAGAATAGCTAGTTTGAAAGGTCTATCCAAGGAATGCACATTTTTTTATCACACTATTGATAAATCCTAAAGTGTGAGTGTGGAGGGCCCCAAAAAATCTGTTTAGTGCCCCAAAACGATCGTAGAATTTTAGGACCCAAAACGTTGTAGAAAAACTGCCAAAGTGGAAACCCTTGTTTTGAGTCAGTGGAATAGGTGGATGGCCACCAATTTATTCCTGGATCAAACCTACCCTTGACCCACCAACTAACCCATCAACCACTCACTTAATTACTATAACTCCTCATCCTACAAACCTTAACAACTCACTAACCCTCCATCCTCTTTAACCATATGGACCATAGTTGACCCTTTCTAACCACGGTTGACCTTTGTTGATCATATTGACTATATATACCATATTCACCACAATGACCCACTAACCCCTATCTCATTCACCCATAAATATCATTCCCACTTATCCACTAATCCATTAACTATGTAGCTCGATAATTATGTCACCAAGAAACCTCCTAACACAAAAACCCTACTAACCCATCATTCCTCCATCCACATTGACCATATGGATGTGGTTAATCTTGTTGACCATGGTGGACCATAGTTGATTATGGTTGAACATAATTTACCATGGTTTATCTAGTAAGCCACTAAATTATAACCCCATGAACCCAATATATTGATGTTTGTTGACTAAAGCTAACTATCAGTGAACTTTTGTCACTTGCCATAATTAACTACCCACCCCCAATCCATGTATTAGTCCATTAATCACGTAATCCACCTATCCCTTGAATTTGGAAGTATTTTTTTTAACCTAGTCCACTAACCCCTTAACCCACTAATATAAATAACTCAATAACCCTTAGCCATCATTAACCCACCCCATGGGTTAATGATGTCTTTTTTGAGCCCATATTGACACTAACTCCTATGACATGACCTCTTTGACATGAAGCATTTTAATTATATAACTAAATTACTCTAAATATATCGCTAAATAAGTCATTGTTAAAGACATTAAATGAGACACAATAACAACTTAAATAAGAAGAGGCTTGGGATGAGATAAAACTAAAAATGAAAATTTTGTTCCCATTTCTATCATTTGGTTGCACACCAAATATTTTAGAAAGGAGAGAAGAAAATCAGAGAAGATTGAGAAGAGATAAAAAGATTAGAGGATATTGAGCTAAGGAAGTTTTTTATGTTTACATTATAATATAGGAAATACTAGACATCATAGACATGTGATCTTTGTAATGCATAGTTATGAGGTACCATTTCCTATTGAGTTTGTGAGGTATATCATGCCTCAAGACTAGCATGATGTCTGGAGAATAGTTGATGGTCTACTAGGAGGTCCCTAGAAAAAAAATATTGTAGCAAGATTTTTTGGAAACCTTAAAATAACTAATGAATATGATAATTGAGAAATATGTATGTATGCAATAATCAAACCTTCAAGTAATTGTTTTTTTCAATTCTCTACATATTCAAAATGATACAATTTCAGTGTTTGTACATAGAAATCGCTCTTCCTAGGAACCTAGGGAAAGATGCAAATTGATTTCATCTTTGTATGATTGTGGAGAGTGAGAGATTCAAACAACTTTGAGGCTCTTGAAAAAGAATGCCACCACAAAGTTCAACAAGTCATATTACCATGCACTCATACAAGTCTTGTGTGTGTGTAGTGAAGGCACACAAGATTAATGAAGTTATAGTGTTTACAAACTTTGAAATAATTTGTAAATGGACGTTGGGTGAATATAAAGTCAAGGCCAAGCATCTTATACCATGTTGTATTTGATGGTAAGAATTTATAAGTATTCCTCTATTTTTAATATACACTGTAATAGTGGAGAAGGATATTATGTTGAGACCAAACAAATATGCTCTTCTCTAGTGTTGGATTTTACCAATGCATGAATTCATTATTAAATATTATGTACTTCTATGGGGTTTACTACCAACAATATCCTATTTTGATTGTTCTCTCTTTCTCACTGGCTTACATTTTATTTGTGTTTACTACTAATTTGCTCGATCACTATGGCTCTTTATTACTCTTTTTTTGGATGCATTGTGTGGAAATTTTTGATAGGCTAGGTTTTTTTGCCTCATAGACTTATCTTATGGTTTTCTTCAAAATATTTTTCTTTTGTATAAAATGCATGGACATTGTTTTTTTATATTGTGAAGCATTTTATTAAAAACGTATCTTATCATTACAAGGAAAACACCAATTGGTGGACGTTTTATTAGAAACACTCCCCCCTACTATGTTTTTAGTGGAGGTTTCTAGTATATGCAAGAGAGTAGAGGATTTAGAAAAAAAAATTCTTGTTGGTGCACCTAAATCATCACACTGCATTGGTTTGTTTTAATATCAAATGCACAGGTACTCTATGACCACAAGTGCACAAGAGAAACAACAAGCCAAAAAAGGTATCAATGCTCCACTTTGGTAAAGGCACATCAATGCCCCACATTGGTATAGGTGTAACAATTCTTTTATACCAATGCACATTGGCGTTCCAAACAATCTAAAAATACAACAATGCTCCTTTTTTTGTCTAGGCACACTAGAGCTTCACATTAGTCTAGGAACATTGATGCTTTGTGACCTATGTGCACCAGAGTACCAAGACTAAAAAACAAAGTGACATTAGTAACATGCAAGCTTGCAATGGGCCTTTAATGACCATCACCAAAGATACTTATGGTGAATCCCATTAAGGATCATCACTGTAAGTATCTTTGGTAATGGTTATTAAAGACATAAATGGCTTTAATGACTAAAAAAATGACATGCTTTTTAATACCATCACCAATTTATGTTTCAGTAACTAAATTAGTGATAGTCTTTCTAAGCTCGTCAACATTTCCTATTTTTGTAACTAAACTTGGCAACTATCCCCCAATGCCTATCACCAAAACCTCCTCAAAATAATGGTGATGATTGTTGACCATATGCAAACATCTTGACCTAATGGAAAAATTATTTATTGCTACCAAATATATTGAATGTCACCCACTAATTGAATCCTAATTACCCTTACCCTAATTACCACTAATTAACCCTTAATTACCCTACAATTTACTCCTATTTACCATGAATTAATCCCTAATTACCCCATAATTTACCCTTGATTTTCAGTAGTTGACCACCAACTGACCTATAATTGACCTCTAATTAATCCAACAACTGATCCTAATTACCAATTAACCTCTAATTGCTAATAATTACCCCTAAATGACCCTTGAACGATAACTACCTCTAAATAAACCCTGATTTCCATTAAGTAACCCTTGATTACCCATAAATGACCCCTTCTTTTTTCCAAGGAAAACCTCATGAAAACCAAAGGGATACTTCCAAACATTTATAGATGGCATATTCCCTAACATGTTGGTGTAGACTAGTGCACCTCACACAGGGGGATTCGAAATGGACACCTTTCATCATGATACTAGAAAAATGCCCAACATCATTGGAAACCATCCATCAAACTAACTCCTTGGGATTAAATGACCCATACTTACCCATAATTGACCCATAGTTACCATCAATTGCATCTATTTATCCCATAATAAACCCATAAATGACCTCTAATTACCATTAATTATCACTAATTATCACTAATTCACCCCTTATTAACACTTGATTACCACTATTACCTAATAATTATGTGGATAGACATTCCCCCTATTGGAATATGACAGATTAATAAATCTTTTGATTAGAAACTCTAATGTTATGGTCACTAATTAAATATGCTTCTATATTGTGGTCGTTGTCTCTAAATCAATGAATGGGATTTAATTTTCATAACTTCCTTTCATTTATGATTGCATCCATTAACATGTTTACTATTTCACATTTACTTTATAGGATTAAGAAATTACTAAGTCAAATTTTCAATTTCCAAGAAGCATACTTATCCAAGGTTACTTAATTTTTAACATTTACTTCTTAATTAACTTTTTACATGTTAAAAAGTATGAAAAAATTTGGCGTGACACATATGGTTAAGTTTCAATACCTAACTTGGATAGGAGTGGAAAAAAATAGTGCTACCTTTTTACTAGTAACTTTTAACATTTAAGAGGTATGGTGACCTAATTACGGGTACTTTTGAACACCTGATGTATGGTTATGTTTAAGGACTTAGGATTTTAATTAAGGTTGACTATGTAATGGTGTTGTTTCAATTAAGGTTTCCATTGTAATGTTGGAGTTTCAATTAACCCTAGCATATTAATGTTGGATGTTGGCATGATAATGTTGGATGTCAATGAAGGGAATTCTTGGGGTAGATGGATTTTCTACAATCCGTCGTGTTTGTGTGTTTGGAGAGAAAATTTACTATGAATGACATGAAAATATGTGTGTTGGATACAAGATTAGACACCAATGGGAAGGATTTTGTATGGGCCATCATATTCCCTCAAGCTAAGTCGAAGCCCAAAGAATTCATAGAGTGGTGCAACTTCCTTTGTTCCTGTGGCATGCACTTTATCTTTTCAGTTTTCTTAGCTTAGTATGAACGCCATGAAAATATGTGTGCTTTCTACAAGCTCAGAGGCTGGCAGGATGACTTTTTATGGGCCATCAGACACCCTCAAGCTGAACCCAATCCCAAACCGACTAAGGTGGGTTTTCCAAAAGGATTCACAATGTGGTGGAACTTCCTTCATTCTGGTGGCATGTGGTACTAATTTTCAGTGTTATTCACTTTTTCTTCTATATTTCATATGACTGAATGGTTCACAACTTTTTCAATATAGAATTCACATATCTTTCCATCTTTTGTTGAAAATTGACATGTCAAATAAATTTATCTGAACTAATTTTTAATTCCATCTTTAATTTTTGTGCTCTAGAATGACATGTCCAATAGATTTATGCTAATGTGTTTTTTTTTAAGTAAACTTTTAACATAATCAAAACAACAATGGTTGGTCAAACATAGTACATGTTGGAAGATTGGTTGTTGTCATTGATGTCAACCCTAGTCATTGGTTTTGGACCGCAATATTGATGAAGGTATTTGGACATGAAGGACAATGTACATGCATAAACAAAACCCATGGATGGATAATATACATCATGTTGTTTCCAGTGGTAGGTGGCACGTCACGTGGATCCTCATGGTTGAGGAGAAATGAACTTTTGAAGATGACAAAGTGAATTGAAGAAGGAAGTACATGTAGGCCCTAAATATAATTAAAGAAAAGAATTACAAAATAAGAAAGTGTCAGGTTGGCCCTAATGTTAAAAGGAAGTGACATAAATGGTATAAATAAATATCATTATACATTCATTTGATACACAAGTCGAATTTAAGAGGAAATCAGAAGTAAAGAAGGCAGGATTTCAAGGGAGGATGAAGTCTTTTGGTTATTTTTTCTAGGACATATAAAGGTACATGTGGTAAAAGTTTCATCTCTTGATTCACTATAATTATGGAGATACACTCTGTGGAAGATAGGGTTTTTGACCAGTCCTGAAGCTAGTCAATAAGCATGTGTTCTGGGTAAAACAATCCTAACTTATTCATAGAGAATCCAAATGAAGTGGGACAAATTTAATTGGAAAGAGTACGGAATTTAGTTTCTTGTGTGCAAGTTTCAAAATCAGATGTTAAATATTGAGCCTGGGGTATTCTGTACAAGTTCACTCTCCTAAATAAACCAAAATTGAATAAAGTCTATCATTCTTTCTATAACTTATTTTTGGGGAGGATTCAAGGAGTGAAGCTTGGAGGAGTTTCAGATAATACATTGAGTAATATTATCTATAGGATCATATTATTCCAAGAATTGAAGAATTACAGAAGTTGAATAAGTCTCAGTAAGCATTATCATGCTCTATGTGATGGTTGGTTGATGGTGATTATTTAATGTAAAGTTTTATTATCTCTCATATATTCTTGGGTGGAAGGAAGGGGAAAGGATGGAGAGGTCAATCCTCTCTTGATATTGGGGGATTGTATCATCCTCTTGGATGTTTATCCCTCCCTTTATATTTGGAAGCTGTAGCTACCTTTGGAATTCATTGCTTCCCTTGACCAATAACTATTGATTATTTCTCATATAGTGTGCATGGTGCATTGTGGTGTATTGATGTAAATCTTGTACTATTGTTCATTTCTCATTGGATATAATTTAATGGTTTAAGTATAAGTTGAAATGTTTTTTAAATTGTACTTGATACTGATTCACCCCCCTCTCAGTATCAACAATTGGTATTACAGCAGGTTGCCTTCTGAACAATTTAACCACTGGAAGGAAAATCCTAAGCAGAGATGGATGACCATGAGCACATTTCAAATGGGATTCAAAATTTTGATGGAAGAAATTATGCATACTAGAGTGAGGATAGAGTGAAAACTTACCTAACGACTTTGGGAGTAGACATTTGGTACTCAGTTGTAAATGGCTATGTAATCCCAAATAATGCTCCAACCGATCCAAATGAGAAGAAGCCTATGATTTGTAATTAAAAATCCATACATGTTATTCTAGCAACATTGACTCCAACCATTGCTAGCAAAGTGATGGGCTGCAACACTGCTAAAGAGGTATGGGACAAAATCAAGCGTATCTACGAAGGTGATCCAAAAGTTAAGCAGGTCAAGCTTCAACGACATAGAGAAGAATTTGAAAATTTGAAGATGAATGAAAAGGAAGATATTGCAACCTATGTTCTTAGAGTTGATGAAGTTGTTAATTCTCTCAGAGGATTAGGTGAAGAGCTTGATGAATTGTTGGTTGTACAAAAAGTGTTGAGATCGCTTCTCTTGAAGTATGATGCTAAGGTCTCCGCCATTGAAGAAACTAGAGACTTGACCAAAATGACAATGGATCAATTACATGGGTGTCTTATAACATATGAAATGAGAACAGGTACAGAAAGTGACTAGCCAAACAATGAAGAAACCTTTAAAGCCATAAATAAGACAAAAGACAAGGATAATGACCTTGATGAAGAAATAGAAAATTTCCTAAGAAGGTTCCAGAAGGGAAGTGGAAGATACAAAGGTAAGACTCCTCTCAAATGATTTAACTGTGGTAGAATAGGACATATTGTTGAAAAGTGCTACTATAAAAAGAGAAGTCTCAACAATAAAAATATATTCTACTCTAAGGATGATGACATCTCCTCAGATGAGAGTGATGAAGAATATAATGATGGAGGAGAAGTCATCTTCATAACCCAAGAAACCCAGGATGATGATCACAAGAATTATAAAGAAGAAGAAATCATTTGTGAAGAAGATTCGGATGAAGAAACCAACCTTGATTCCTTTTGGGGATAGAAAGACAATGCAGAGAGTGAACACGAAGATGAGAATCTTGAAAAGTTGAAGCATGTTGAAACTGAAAATAGCAAGCTTAGAAACAAAAGAATATTACTAAAAGGTGAGTTGAGTAGTTGTGAAGAAGAGAATTACAAGCTTGAAAAGACCATTAATAGATTGAAGGAACAATTAGAAGATTATGATAAATTGAAAGAATAATTGGATCACACAAAAGGGGAGCTACTATTAACAATAGAAAATTTGAAGAAGTTCGAAAAAAGAACTGAAAAATTTGATGATATCCTTAGCAGTCAAAGATCTCCAAACGACAAGACAGGACTAGGATACATTGACAATTTGAAGATAACAAAACAAGAGAAGGAAGTTGAAAATGATGAAACCAACACTCCAGAACAAGTTGAACAACAAGATAGAAGATTAGAATTCAGAAGGAATGAGACATCAAGAAGACCCTCTCCCATCAGGTATGAAAGAAATCATTATGAAGGAAACTACAGAAGAATAGATCGTGAAACCAGATGTACCACACCACAAAGAATATCACTTACTCCCAGGTATCCAAATTTCTTTCTTGGACATCGTTATACTTGTGGAAATTTTGGACACAAGGCAATCAATTGTAGAATCAATAAGGAATAACTATGCAAGCTACATGAATGGTGAAAATAGTAGATATGGAAATGTTCGTAGACCTATCAAAAAAAATTATAATCCATTTGACCCATTAATGGATCAAAATATTGTATGTTATAAGTGCAATAATCTTCGTCACAAGTCACGAGATTGCAGAGAGATGAAGGAAGATAATTGTATGCCAAATGTCTGTATACCAACTACAACATGGAAAAGGAAAGAAATTCCACCCAATGAAAATTGTCGAATAGCATTGGTCTCTAAAGGATGAAAAGAAGAATATGAATGGTTCATAGATAGTGGGTGCTCATCTCATATGACTGGAGATCAAAGCAAATTTGTCAACTTGAAGAAAAAGGGTGGAAATGTTGCATTTGGAGATGATTCATCTACCAAAATACTTGGAAAAGGAACTGTAAAGCTTGGAAGTGAAAATGTAAAAGAAGGAAAAGTCCTAATGGTTGAAGATCTAAAGCATAAGATACACTCTTACATTTGACTCCCGAAAATGAAAAATCAGAGAAAATAACTCAGGAAGATTGGTTGCAACTGCAACAAAAAATCGAACAACATATACATCCTAGAAATGAAGAATATAGAGAAGACAAAAGCCACACAAAAGGATTCCAAGGAAGAAAAAGTCCCAAAGACAAAAAATAAGGATGAAGTATTATTGAGTGCCACATGTTCAAGGGGAGCAGCCCCAAAGAACAGAGTTACCTTTTTTCATTAAACTCAGGGGGAGAATCCCTACCCTTTTCCCTTGATTTCAAAGGGGGGGAGAAATTGGGATCATGGTGATAGGAGGAGCATGAGTGTTGCCATCAATGAGAAAGGAGAAGATTGTTGGAATATTGGTTGTTGTCATTGATGTCAACCCCAGTCATTGGTTTTGGACCACAATATTGATGAAGGTATTTGTACATGAAGGACAATGTACATGCAAAAAAAAAACCCATGGATGGATAGTATACATCATGTTGTTTCCGGTGGTAGGTGGCATGTCACGTGGATCCTCATGGTTGAGGAGAAATGAAATTTTGAAGATGACAAAGTGAATTGAAGAAGGAAGAACATGTAGGCCCCGAAGATAATTAAAGGAAAGAATTACAAAATAAGAAAGTGTTAGGTCGGCCCTAATGTTAAAATGAAGTGACATAAATGGTATAAATAAATATCATTATACATTCATTTGATACACAGGTCGAATTTCAGAGGAAATCAGAAGTAAAGAAGGTCGGATTTCAAGGGAGGATGAAGTCTTTTGGTGATGTGTTCTAAGACATATAAAGGTACCTATGGTAAAAGTTGCATCTCTTGATTCACTATAATTATGGATATACACTCTATGGAAGATAGGGTTTTTGACTAGTCCTAAAGCTAGTCAATAAACATGTGTTTCGAGTAAAACAGTCATAACTTATTCATAGAGAATCCAAATGAAGCGGGACCAATTTCATTGGAAAGAGTACGGACTTGGGTTTCTTATGTGTGAGTTTCAAAATCTGATGTTAAATATTGAGCACGGGGCATTCTATACAAGTTTTCTCTCTTGAATAAACTAGAATTGAATAATGTCTACCATTATTTCTATAACTTGTTTTTGGGGAGGATTCAAGGAGTGAAACTTGGAGGAGTTTTAGAGAATACATTGAGTAGTATTATCTGCAGGATCAGATTATTCCAAGAATTGAAGAATTATAGAAGTTGAAGAAGTCTCAGGAAGCATTATCAGGCTCTATGTGATGGTTGGTTGATGGTGATGATTTAATGTAAAGTTTTATTATCTCTCATATATTATTGGGTGGAAGGAAGGGGAAAGGATGGAGAGGTCAACCCTCTCTTGATATTGGAGGATTGTATCTTCCTCTTGGAGTTTTATCCCTCCCTTTATATCTGGAAGCTATAGCTACCTTTGGAAGTCATTGCTTCCCTTGATCAATAACTATTGATTATTTCTCATATAGTTTTCATGGTGTATTGTGGTGTATTGATGTAACTCTTATACTATTGTTCATTCCTCATTGGATACAATTGAATGGTTTAAGTATAAGTTGAATTTTTTTTTAAATTGTACTTGATACTGATTCACCCCCCTCTCAGTATCAACAATATATTGGATCTGTTTCCACCCTTACCTCCATTCATCAGTGGGTAAAATAAAGGTGGCGTGTCGAGAAACCCATATCGGTTGGCAACCATAAATGGATAGCATCACTCAACTGTAGTCTTGTTCATAGAATACTTTGTATTATCATTATTATCATTATGTCACATAGTTTTGGGTTTGATTGGTGTAATCCAATGTTTGATATATATTTATATGATGTAAATGTAAATCTTTGTCTATTATACATTCTCAAATGCAAAAGCTAAGGTGTGACAAATTTTATATATACATGTTGATATATGAAAAACTAAAGCGATTGATATACAACAACCAAAGCGTGACACTATGGTTGAACACTTTAGTGTTTCATATATATAATATGTATATATGCAAAAGCATATGATATGTATATATGCAAAATATAAAGTGCAGCAAATTATTACACCGATAAGTGTACACCTATTGACAATGGCCAAAATTAATGGGATTTTAATTACAAAAGGGATTTCAGTGGACATGATTTGATATGCTATGAATATTCTTAGTTGTCACAATAAATGAAGGGTTGTGATTTCAGCCATTAACTTCCTTGCATGAAAAAACATGATTGTTAGTCATTAAAAGGGGTGATTAGGGTGATTAGCATAATAATGACCCATCTACCTAGTTTAATAATTGCTCCTGACAGCGTTACTGTGAGTAAGGCACATTTAGGATTTTTACTGCATATTTTTATGGTTATTACCTTCAACACATGTTTATGAAATGCTTGTGAGATGCATAGGTGTATCTACCCCGAAATCGATCCAATAATGCTAATTGTAATTATCAAGATCTTTATTGGATGAGTGGGGAGCGTTTGCTCCACCCCTTCATGCGTTTTTAAAAATAATGCCCCATGTACGTGGAGAATTTAAAATAATGTGTGCCCTATTATTTTAATCCTTTCTCTTCCTCACCCAGTTATTTCAAGAACACTAAGGGAGAGATGGACCCAACGATCTAAACCCAACTACAAAGAAAGTGTAGGTGTGCTCTATCGCAGCCAGTGTGAGTTGAATTTACCTCTATGTTGCTTCCATTTTGGGGAGGTCAGATATCTAGGATACAAATCCCATGAGAAAAAAAATATCGTCCCACTTTGGTCATGAATCACCAAACATGAAGCCATGTATTTACTATAGAAGATGCCAACATAGTATTGCAGTTTGATTTCAATGTGGTAAATACTCTGATTGTTTTGATCATTCTGATAAATTCATTACCTTTGTTTAAGGTTTTAAATATTTTTAAATTAAATTACGTTTCATTAGGTTTTGAAATCATCTTTGACGTCTATGGTTGGATTCTTTGATGAGTATATTCACATGAATTGTTGTAATGATGTTCTATGCATGGGCAGTTGAGCCCCCATCCAAGGGTGTTGTCAATAGTGCAAGACGAGGTGATTATTAAATTATTGTTTTTTAAATTATTTATATAGATTATTAATATCTTGATTAGACATGTGTTGGTGGTTATCATCATTTTCATAAATCTTATCTGGCCTTTTACTATGACCTTTTAGCTATGTAGGTTTTGGAATTTGTCATCATGGAGCTTTGATGCACAATGAAATCGATCTCGTGGTGGTGAATGATACATTTATTACTATCGATTGCATGGTGTCTCTGGTGTTTCTTCGCATTATTATCTAAAACCATAATCTTGAGGGATAATATTAAACTAAACCTCACCCTACATCTAATTTCGAACCCTATCTGCTTCCATCTATTAGAGTCGACATTTTACATAGTGTGCGTAGAAAAATAACAATAAAATATAGATATTGCAGGTGGATTTTTGAATTAGGAGCATAGATTTGAAATTGTCTCTAGCATGAATGGTTGGCTGCTTTTATGAAGAGATTTTCACGCATTGTCGTAATGGTGATTATTGATATCTTTTATTATTTTTAAAATTGTTGTTTTTAAATTATTATATATAGATTATTGATATCTTGAGCATCTCCAACAATTAAGAAGATCAAAATCGGAATCAATGATAATTACTTCGACATGTGTTGGTGGTTCTTATTGTTGATCATTTCAAAAAAATTATTTAGCCCTTTACTATGACCTTTTCGATGTGTATGTTTCAGTAGAATTGGAAGATTAGTGATTCTCCCTGTTTTTGTTTTAAAACCCCAATCTTTAGGGAGAATATTAAACTAAACCTTAATCTTATATCTAATGTCGAAGCCTATTGGCATATATCAGCCACTTTTTTATGTGGTTGTGCTAGTATATATATTATTATATATTACATACAACAAAAAATGAGGTTGTATATACATTGTTATATTCATATGTTTGTTATAAAGTGGGAAAATGTTGATATCTTAATCTATGATTACATATAAATTTAACACAATTTAATAATTTTTATTTAAAATTTACTAATTTTTTTTCCAAGGAAAAAATATGTGATTTTATTAAAGGAAATAAAATTACATATGTATATGCCTTAACATTCCTATAGCATTTCTGATTCCTATGGAATATGCAATATGATTTTCAAAATTTGCAAAAAAATGAGGCCTTCTTGATCCGAATTTTATGGGCAGAATGAAATGACTACATATTACTAACAAGTACTTAACACAAAATAACAGAGATATAGTAAAACTAGTTTTCCATTCAATAAGGAAATAAGCGGAAACTGTAAAATGCAGCAGAAAACAAGCTTGTTGGAATGGTGGAGGCTTATCTCTGAGAAGAGATGTGACAATTGTGCTCATTCGCAAGAAGATAATTACAATGAGGCTTTGAAGACATTTTTACAATAATCAGGAATGCCAAAATCCCTAAACATTAAAAAACCTAACCCTAGGAGATGAAGCACCAAAATTCATGTGGGCTCCGTTTGGGTAAGTTAGTACATCAACTTCCTGGGGTCATAACTTTTTCATATGATCTTCATTTTAGGCACATGATAGTCCATTAGAAAGGTATCATCAAGGAGGTTCATTTTGGGGGCAACATATAAGAAAATTCCATGTTTCTACCTATTTTCCCAAAATACGTCGTATAGGGCCTCAAAATAGCTCTGGAAGTTTCAGGACCCGAAAAACTACTAAAAATAGTAAATTACCAAAATTGCTAGAAAATTGTTTTGAGCCAGTTAGAAAAGGTGGGTGGACATCGATATCCACCTGGATCAATCCACCCTCCTTAGGAAGCAATGGTATCCATTGCATTGATTTCCCCTATCAAATGAAGAAATTTCTGCCGAACTTGGCCCTGGGTGAGCCACTTGCCTTGGTGCAGGAGTTGCCCTGCTTTGACGAATCAATAAAGATGGATCCTTTGCTGTCAAGTGCCCTTGATCTGTGTGTCCATAATCTTATCGCTAGATGACTGTTGTATGCAGTCGGGGTTGAGCTCTGTCGGTGTCAGTTGTTCTGCTACTTCTAAGGTGTCCAATAATAGTGGGAAATAAGGGCGAAGGAGATCCATGTTGAACACTAGCCATAGCCAAGGAAAGGAGGAATGTTGAGCTCAAAAGAATTATCCCCCGTGGCCTTGGTGATGGTGTATGACCCATAATAGAGTGGTTGAAGCTTCTGATGGGGTCCTGTAAGGCGTTCTTTTTGCAAGTGCAACCAAACTTTGTCACCCATCTAAAACTTATGTGGCACCTGATCTTGATCATGGCACTGCGTGCACTTGTCATTGGACTTCTGTAGGATATTCTAAACCTATTGGCGGATGTGCTGGATCCACTCAATGAACTGGGTGGATTTGTCAGCTTCAGTTGGAGCAGGAGATGAGTCGATTGAGGTGACTGCAAGGGGAAGTGCAACATCTATGGGACCCAATGGTTGGAAGCCCAACCCCACCTGAAAGGGGTTGTGGTCAGTTGAGCTATGCAAGTCTCGATTGTAGCTATGATGGACATAGGGAAGGCTCTCATACCATGTGCGAGGGTGCTTGGAATTATACATGTGAAGGATATGCACAATCATTCAATTTACGACATCGATTTGGCCATCTGTCTAGGGGTGGAAGGCCATGGATTTGGTGAGCTTGGTGTCCAGTAGTGACCAGAGGCTTGAACAGAATGTGCTGAGAAATAGACTATCCCGATCTGAGAGAATGGTTTGTGGGATTCCAAAATGTACCCAAACTCGTTTAAAGAATATCTTGGCAGTGGCCTTTGTTGTGATGCTCTTCTTGCAGGCAGCCTGAATCTCCATCTTAGAAAAGCGATCAACAACCACAAAAACACAGTCATTTCCCCACTTGGTGGATGGGAGGCCTGACATGTAGTCCATTGAGATGGATTCCCATGGCCTGTCAGGAGTAGGAAGAGGGGTGTAGAGGCCCTATTTCTTAGTGGTTGGTTTGGCAGTAGCATAGGCAGTGGAGGACCTGATATACTTGTTGACCTTCTGTCAAAGTTTCGACCAGTAGAAATGTTTATGTAGCATCACCACTGTCTTTTCGACACTAAAGTGTCCTGCCACCCGACTGTAGTGGGCTTCCCAGATCATCTTCACTCACTCGCTTGATGGAACAAAAATATAGCCCAAATGACACAACAACCCATCCTGAATCTGGAAATTATCGACAATTGTGTTTGCACCCAACATTTGGTAGGTGGTGGAAAAGTCTGGATCTATCTCATAGAGTTGGGGCCATCCAGAGGTCTCATGGCCACAAGAGTCTAGCACCATGGTGAGTATTGAGACTAGTGGTTTGATGAGTCAATCAACGACACAATTGGTGCTTCATGTTTTATACTTCATTTTGAGGTGGAATTGTTGCAAGTATGTGGACCACTTTTGATGGCGGTCATTCTGCAATTTTCCTTATGTTTGCATGAATTGCAATGGATTATGATTAGTATGGATGACTGTCTCCTTCCCAAGAATGTAATGTCTCCATTGGCGACAATCTTGCACAATGGAGTACATTTCTTTGTCATAAGTAGGGTACTTACATACAACATCTGATAGTTTCTAACTATGATAGGCCACAGGGTGGCCATTCTGAGTGAGAATGACACCCACAACATAGTTTGAGGCATATATCTCGATATCAAAGGGTTGTTGCAGGTTTGGTAGTGAAAGTACGGTGGTTGATTACAAGCACTGCTTCAAATCATCGAACTCTTATTGTTGGTACCGACCCCACGCAAATTTTTCCTTACCACCACCCCTGGTTATTTGGTTGAGGGCCCATGCAATATGGGAGAATCCCAACATGAACCTGTGGTAGAAATTGGCAAGGCCCAAGAAGCTCTGAAGCTCAGTGAGTGTGGTTGGGGCTGGCCAGTCACAGATGACTTGGATCTTGGCTAGATCCACATGTATGCCATGCTGATCAATGATGTAGCCCAGGTAATGGACCCTTTCCATGTCGAAGGAGCATTTTTCCAAGTTTGTGTATAGCTTGTGTTTCTGCAGGGTGTGAAGAACCTATTGAATATGCTGCAAGTGTTCGACCCAAGTCTTGTTCTAAATGTGAATTTCATCTAGATACACCACTACAAAAGTATTGGTGAATGGTCGCATGATATCATCCATAATCCTCATGAAAGTGGTTGGAGCATTTTTCAAACCAAAGGGCATGACCGCCTTCCTTTGACTTGAAGGCGGTCTTCCATACATGTGTCTCTTCTATCAGGACCTAGTGGTAGCCATAATTCAGATCAATATTACTGAAGTATTTGGCCCCCATGAGTTGATCAAGGAGGTTGTCGATTTAGGGAATTGGGTACCAGTTTCTGACTATGATTTTATTCAAAGCTCAGTAACCAATGCAGAGTCGCCAAGTTCCATATTTCTTATGTGCCATCACAATTAGGCTCCCACAAGGTGATGATCTGGGATGGATGTGTGCCTTGTGGAAAAGTTCTTGGATCTTTTTCTTGATCTCCTCATTCTCTAACGAAGAGTGACGATAAAGTGTCCCATCAGGCAGTGGTGCATCAGGGTTCAGATCGATGGGGTGCTTGACCTGGCAGTGCAGAGGTACCTCGGTAGGTGAGGAGAAGATATACGAGTATTCTTACACTACCTTATCTACTTGCTTCTGTTTTGTGGATAGGTTGGCCACAGAGACCCTGGATGTGGTTGTGATCTTTCGCTCATTCTAAGAGAGAATCACGAAGAAGACAAACTTCCCCATGTGAGAGATGAGCTTCCTACATTTCTTAGAAAATATCAAGGAAATAGAATTAGGTGGGACTGCATTGGGTATCTTGTTTCATGTTCAAAGTAATAATAACACTATGAGGCCTAGACTCATATACAACATGACATTCCCATAAATAAGTTTTGCCCAAAATAACATCAAAAACTTTGAGAGGAGAAACGTCACACAATACCTCATCTTTGAAGGGCTTGATGTTGTACGATAGTCGACACTATTGGTTGATGTGGAGATCGCTTCCTTGGCAGAGCCATCCAATGGTGTAGGGCTATGGGTGCAGCATTGTCGGCAGGGCCAGTCGCTTGAAGACTTCTATTGAGATGAGGTTTTTATGGCTACTGCTATCAATGATGAAGTGCATCGGGGTTCCTTTTACCCACATCTATGAATGAAAGAGGCGCTCTCCTTGTTATGGCTCGTCTGGTTCACCAAGCTGGAGCTTGGTGGTAGTAACGGTAGCACTCGGTTTTGCATCAATGATCTGTCTTATCCTTGGTGGTTCTAACTCAGAGTCAGAACCCACATTTGATTTAGAGGATTTCAATTCAGCCACCAATGACTTCTTTGAGTGACAGTCAACAGTGTTATGCCAAGGTCTCTTATGGAAGTCACACCGCTTCCCAGTGTCTTTCTTTGTCTTTCTGGTGTCCTTCTTTTCTTCTAGCTTGGACTGGTTGTCCTGATACTATCCATCTTTTCTTTGTCCTTTGTTCTATGGGTTGGGGCCTCCCTTTCCTATCTTTTGTTTTGCGGGGTTCCCAGGCCCAAATTATCGCATCTTTTGTTTGAGCCTCTGCTCGATTTTGGCAGCATATTGGTAGGCCACGCCCAAGGATGAGATGTCTAGAAATTCTATTTCAGTCTGGATGTATCTATGAAGAGCACCACGATACTTGAGCACCATATGTGGCTCCAAATCTTTGATACCCAACTTGGTGTGCAAGGTATGGAAGATATTTGTGAAATATGGCACTGGTTGGTCTCTTTCTTGCTACAATGTGGTCCATTTGGTATAGAAGTCATCATAACTCCCGACAGGGTAGTATTGTTCCTTAATAGCATCCCTGAAGCATTCCCAAGTGGTCGTGACTATAAATAATGAGGGTTCCTTTGTTTCATTTTTCTCACAAAAAGTTTCTCACCAATCTTTGACATGAGGAACGTCTTTGAGGAGCACAAAAGTAATCTTTTCTCTATTCGAAAAGTTATGGACAAAAAAATAAGCTTCTAATAGATTCAACCACTTTTCTATGACATATGTGTCTATCTAACCTTCAAATATAGGAATATATAAGTTTATTTGTACCTTGAAGGGGGTCGAGCCTCCTCTCGAAGAAGATGTGTCGCCTGTTGGTAGTCATTGAAGGATTTGCACGAAACTATCCATCATCTCTTTCCTCTATTGCATGAGGGATTCCTCAAGCAACATTTTGAAAGGATATCCTGTCCTATCATATTTATTTTCTTCTGCCATGAGAGGTCACTTGGGCGTGCAAGAGATTTCTTCCTCAAGAGAAACAAGCTCGAGACCCAACTCTTTGTACCCCAACCTCATTGGGGACATGCAGTAAGACGACAAGGAGTAAACCGCTTTGATACCATTAATCCAGATTTTATGAGCAGAACAAAATGACTACATATTATTAACAGGTTCTTAACACAAAATAAAAGAGATACAGTAAAATTGGGTTTCTATTCAGTAAGGAAATAAGTTGAAATTGTAAAATGCAGCGGAAAACAAGTTTGTTGGAATGGTGGCGGCTTATCTTTAAGAAGAGATGTGATGGTTGCGCTCATTCGAAAAAATATGATTACAATGAGGCTATGAAGGCCCTTTTACAATAATCAAGAATGAAAAAAACCCTAGACATCCAAAAACCTAAACCTAGGAGATGAAGCGCCAAAAGTCATGTGGGCCCCGTTTGGGTAAGTTAGTACAACAACTTCTCGAGGTCGTAACTTTTGCATACGATCTCCGTTTTAGGCGCATGATATCCCGTTGGAAAGGTATCATAGAGGAGATTAATTTTGAGGGAAAAATCAAAGGAATTCCCATGTTTCTACCCATTTCCCCAAAAAAATGTCGTTTAGGGCCTCAAAACGACTCTGGAAGTTTCAAGACCCAAAAAACTGCTAAAAATAGTAAATTACCAAAATTACCAGAAAATTGTTTTGAGCCAGTTGGGAAAGGTGGGTGGCCATCGCTATCCACCTAGATCACTTCCTAAGAAGACAATAAGTTTGTGTAATACCTGATCCAAACATATCCATAGGAGCTTATATTATCCTGATATTCATTTTGAAGGCCTAACTAAGTCTGATTTTCATATACATTACAAAAAGAAGAAAAAATGATTTTTAATCAGATGTTGGCCCAGGGGTTGTGAATATGTTCTTGGGGGGAATTCATGCCTTATTATTTGATTTCCTAGCATCCTTTGTCCAGTTCCAAGACATCCTTTGAGAGTTGTTCCAATTTTTGGCTGTAATTCTTGTAAACATATGAGAATATAGTATGAGTGAACCTTGCAGAGAGCATCTTTATTTCCTCCAAAAGTGGAACCAAAGTGTATGCATGTAAAATGTGTGTTCCTTTCATAATTTGGATGACAAATAAGGAGTCATTAAATATGTTCAAATGGTCGATTTTTTTTCCATATCTAAGAGAAGAATAATATAAAGAGCCATGAGCTCACTGAAATTATTTGTGGCCTCCCCTAATCCAGCACAGAAGGAAAAATTTTGGTTTTGAGAAACATGAATGATCCAGGTGGATATTGGTGGCCACTCACCTTTTCCAACTGGCTCAAAATAGTTTTCTGCCAATTTTGGCAATTTATTATTTTTAGCAGTTTTAACTTCCGGGGCCATTTTGAGGGCCTAAATGAAGGTTTTTTGGGATAAAGATTCTCAATTATAGCCAAAGGCATGAATGAGCCCCTAAAATGAATCTCCTCGATGATACCTTTCCAATGGGCTATCATACACCTAAAACATAGATCGTATGAAAAAGTTATGACCCCGGGAAGTTGATGTACTAACTTACCCAAACGGGGCCCACATGACTTTTGGTGCTTTAGGTTTTTGGATGTCTATGGTTTTTAGAATTCCTGTTTATTGTAAAAATGCCTTCAGAGTCTCATTGTAATCATCTTCTTGCGAATGCGAGTAGCCGTCACATCTCTTCTCAAAGATAAGCTGCCACCATTCTAGAGAGTCTTTCACTCTATATTTTTATAGTCTCTGTACATTTCTTTCATTAATATAAATCGTGTATTACCATATATCTTTGTTTATGGTTGCATATATGATACATTTATGTTATATTATTGAATATCTTTGATATCTCTGTGCATTTATTTATTATATCTCCACTCTCATTTCTTGCCAAAAATAATTTGGATCAATGGTATTAGAGCAGGCTGCTCTTGATCGTTTTTCAGTGCATGTCCCCGATGAGGTCCGAGTATAGAAAGTTGGGTCATGATCTTGTCTCTCTTGAGGAAGGTCGCTCTTGCACACCCAAGAAACCCTCAATGGTGTAATAAAAGAAAAACAATGGAGCAGATGATCCTATCAGTCTGTTGCTTCAGCAATCTCTCACGTGACAGAGAGATGAAATGATGGAGAATTTTTCCCATATCCTTCAATGCCTACCGATAGAAACAGGCGCATCTTCATCAAACGACCACTTTGGAAGCACCTCTCCTTTCAAGGTACAGGTTAATTTTGATATTCCTGTATTTGAAGGTCAGATAGATGTGGATTCCCTAGACAAATGGTTAAATCTGTTAGAAGGTTATTTCTCTGTTCATAATTTCTCCGATAGGGAAAAGATCACCTTCACACTCCTTAAATCTCTCCCCCATGTCAAACATTGGTGGGAAACTTACTGGCAAAAAATTTCCACAGAGGATTTTGGAATATATGGGCGGAGCCCACTTGGGATTTGTTTGTGGATGCAGTTAAGGAATGATATTACCCTGTTGGAAACTATGAGGACTAGTACATGAGATGAACCACACTACGACAAGAGAGGGGCCCCAATTCCAGAGTTCACCAATACCTTCCATACCTTGCGAACCAAGCTAGGTATCAAAGACTTCGAACGACATTTGGTTTTGAAATACCGTGGGGCTCTACACAGATACATCCAAACTGAAATGGATTTTCTAAATATCTCATCACTCGTTGCTGCTTATCGATGTGTTGTTAAAATCGAGAAGAAATTTAAGCACCAGAACAAAAGAGAGTTTGGGTCTGCAAATCTGCAACAACCAAAGTATGAAAAACATGGCCCTAACAAACAAGTTCTCGGAAACCAGTCCAAGCCACAGGAAAAGAAGGGTCACGGGAAGACAAAGAAGTACACCGGAAATGGTGTGATTTCCACAAAATCCCCTAGAAAAACACCGATGAATTTTTCTCGAAATAGTCATTGGTGGCCGATATCAAAGAGAAGGATCCAAACCCTGATTCAGAATCTGATTTTGAAAATAATGGTAAAATACAGATCAATGACGCAGACCCCACTACTATTGTCATGACCGCAACAATTCAACTAGAAGAAACAACATATGCTGAAGAGGGGGAGTGCATTTTTCATTCACAGATGTGGGTGAAGGGGACCCCACTTCATTTAATTGTTGATAGCAGAAGCCAAAAGAACCTTATCTTAATAGATGTCATCAAATAGTTTGGATTGTCAACAACACCACACCCACAACCATACAACATCGAGTGGCTTCGCCAAGGACGAGATCTTCGTGTCAGCCAATAGTGTCGATTTTCATATGACATCCAACACTTCAAGGATGAGGTATTATGTAATGTTGCCCCACTAGATTTTTGTGATGTTCTCTTGGGCCAACCATATATGTGGAAGCGCCATGTTGTTTATGAGTCTCGACCCTGCAGTGTCATTGTTTCTCTGGGGGGTCATCTCTACAGAATACCATAGGTAGTTCCAACTACTATTCCACCAAAAACGTGCCACAAGGTAGTATCTCATACTAAAAAATCCAACTTCTTCACAATCTATCGAAATATGAACAAAAGGATATTGCAACCACTACAACCTCGGCCCAAGCACCTTCTATCCAACAGAAGAAGGTCTACAAGATTGTAGCAAACTGTAAAGATTCCTTCTGTACAAAATAATCTCATGTATCTAGACTGGTTAAAAATTTCCCACCCTTCCAGCCACATGCTTGTGATATCCTTCCACAAAAAGAGCAGCGCGACGTCTCTAGCAAGGCAAGCATATCACCAAGATTCAGATTCAACAAACACTTTTTCCTCTCCCCCGGGCACTCAACGCAATGGATACCATTGCTTCATAAGGAGGGAGGATTGATCCAAGTGGATATCAGTGGCCACCCACCTTTTCCAAGTGGCTCAAAATAGTTTTCTGGCAATTTTGCAATTTACTATTTTTAGCAGTTTTAACTTCCGGGGCCATTTTGAGGGCCTAAATGAAAGTTTTTCTGGATCAATATTCTCAATGATATCCAAAGGCATGATTGAGCCCCAAAAATTAATATCCTAGAAGTTACTTTTCCAACGAGCTATCATACACCTAAAATGGAGATCATATGCAAAAGTTATGACCCCGAGAAGTTGATGTACTAACTTACCCAGACGGGGCCCACATGACGTTTGGAGCTTCATCTCCTAGGGTTAGGTTTTTGGATGTCTATGGTTTTTGGAATTCCTGTTTATTGTAAAAATCCCTTCAGAGCCTCATTGTAATCATCTTCTTTCGAATGCAAGTAGCCGTCACATCTCTTCTCAAAGATAAGCTCCCACCATTCTAGTGAGTCTTTCACTCTGTATTTTTACAGTCTCTGTACATTTATTTCATTAATATAAATCGTGTATTACTGTATATCTGTGTTTATGGTTGCATATATGATACATTAATGTTATATTATTGAATATCTATGATATCTCTATGCATTTATTTATTATATCTCTACTCTCATTTCATGCCAAAAATAATCTGGATCAGTGGTATCAGAGCAGGTTGTTCTTGATCATTTTTCAGTGCATGTCCCTGACGAGGTCCAACTATAGCAAGTTGGGTGTCAAGCTTGTCTCTCTTGAGGAAAATCACTCTCGCAAACCCAAGAAACCCTCAATGGCATAATAAAATAAAAACGATGGAGTAGACTATCCTATCAGTCTGTTGCTTCAACAATGTCTCACGCGACAGAGGGATGAAATGATGGAGAATTTTTCCCACATCCTTCAATGCCTTCCGATAGAAACAGGTGCATATTTATCAAATGAACACTTTGGAAGCACCTCTCCTTTCATGGTATAGGTTAATTTTGATATTCTTGTATTTGAAGGTCAGATAGATGCGGATACCCTAGACAAATGGTTAAATCTGTTAGAAGGTTATTTCTCTATTCATAATTTTTCCAACAGGGAAAAGATCACCTTCGCACTCCTTAAATATCTCCCCCATTTCAAAAATTGGTGGGAAACTTACTAGGAGAAAACTTCCATAGAGGATTCTGGAATATATGGGGTCGATCCCACTTGGGATGTTTTTTGTGGACACGGTTAAGGAACAGTATTACCCTATTGGAAACTATGAGGACTAGTACATGATATGGACCACACTACAGCAAGAGAGGGGCCAAGCAATTTTGGAGTTCATCAGTACCTTCCATACCTTGTGCACCAAGCTGGGTATCAAAGACTTCGAATGAAATTTGGTTCTAAAATATCATAGGGCTCTACACAGATACATCCAAACTGAAATAGATTTTCTGGATATCTCATCACTCGGTGTTGCTTATTGATATGCTGTTAAAATCGAGAAGAAATTTAAGCACTAGAACAAATGGGAGTTCAATTCTGCAAATCTGCAACAACCAAAGTATGAAAAAGACAGCCCTAACAAATAGTTTCCCAAAAACTAGTCCAAGCCATAGGAAAAGAAGGGTCACGGTAGGAAAAGAAGGGTCACGGGAAGACAAAGAAGGACACCGGAAAATGGTGTGATTTCCACAAAAGCCACTGGGAAAACACCAATGAATGTTGCTCAAAACAGTCATTGGTGGCCGAGATCAAAGATAAGAAGTTGAACACTGATTCAGAATATGATTCTGAAATAATGGTAAAAGACAGATCATTGATGCAGACCCCACTATTATATTCATGACCATAGTAATTCAACCAGAAGAACCAACATATCCTGAAGAGGGGGAGCTCCTTTTTCATTCACAGATGTGGGTGAAGGGGACCCTACTTCATTTTATTGTTGATAGTGGAAGCTAGAAGAACCTCATCTCAACAAAGGTCATCAAACAATTGGGATTGTCAACAACAACACACCCACAACCATACAACATTGGGTGGCTTTGCCAAGTACTAGATCTTCGTGTCAGCCAACAGTGTCGATTGTCATATTACGACATCCATCCCTTCAAGGATGGGGTATTATGTGATTTTTCCCCACTACATGTCTGTGATGTTCTCTTGGAAAAGCCATATATGTGGAAGAACCATGTTGTTTATGAGTCTCGACCTTCCAGTGTCATTGTTTCTCTCGGGGGTCATCTCTACAGAATACCAGAGGTAGTTCCAACTACTGTTCCACTAAAAACGTGTTGCAAGGTAGTATCTCATACTACAAAATGAAACTTCTTCACAATCTATTCAAAAGATGAACAAAAGGATACTGTAACCACTACAACCTCGGCCCAAGCACCTTCTATCCAATAGAAGTAGGTCTACAAGATTGTAGAAAAGTTTAAAGATTCCTTCTACACAAAAGAATCTCATGTATCTAGACTAGTTAACAAGGTCCAACCCTTTCAGCCACATGCTTGTGATAGCCTTCCACAAACCGAGCAGGGCAATGTCTCTATCAAGGAAAACAGATCACCAAGATTCAGATTCAACAAATTCTTTTTTCTCTCCCCCAGGCACTCAACGCAATGGATACCATTGCTTTCTAAGGTGGCAGGATTGATCCACGTGGATATTGATGGCCACCCACCTTTTCCAACTGGCTCAAAATAGTTTCCTGACATTTTTGGCAATTTACTATTTTTAGCAATTTTAACTTCCAGGGCCATTTTGAGGGCCTAAATGAAGGTATTTCGAGATCAAGCTTCTTAATGATAGCCAAAGACATTATTGATCCCCGAAAATGAATCTCCATGATGATAACTTTCCAACGGGCTATGATATGCCTAAAACGAAGATCGTATGCAAAAGTTATGATCCCGGGAAGTTGATGTACTAACTTACCCAAATGAGGCCCACATGACTTTTGGCGCTTCATCTCCTAGGGTTAGGTTTTTGGATGTCTATTGTTTTTGGAATTCATGTTTATCTTAAAAAGGTATTAAAAGCCTCATTGTAATCATCTTCTTGTGAATGCGAGTAGCCGTCACATCTCTTCTCAAAGATAAGCTACCACCATTCTAGCGAGTCTTTCACTCTGTATTTGTATAGTCTCTGTACATTTATTTCATTAATAGAAATGGTGTATTACTGTATATCTGTGTTTATGGTTCCTTATCTGATACATTTATGTTATATTATTGAATATCTATGATATCTCTATGCATTTCTTTATTATATCTCCGCTCTCATTTCCTGCCAAAAATATTCTGGATCAGTAGTATCAGAGTAGGCTGCTCTTGATCATTTTTTAGTGCATGTCCCGACGAGGTCCGAGTATAGAAATTTGGGTCTTGAGCTTGTCTCTCTTGAGTAAAATATCTCTCGCACACCCAAGAAACCCTCAATGGTGGAATAAAATAAAAACGATGGAGAAAATGATCCTATCAGTCTGTTGCTTGAGAAATCTCTCATGCAATAGAGGGACAAAATGATGGAGAATTTTTCACACATCCTTCAATGCCTGCCGATAGCAACAGGCGCATATTCATCAAACGACCACTTTGGAAGCACGTCTCCTTTCAAGGTACATGTTAATTTTGATATTCCTATATTTGAAGGTCAGATAGATGCGGATACCCTAGACAAATGGTTAAATATGTTAGAAGGTTATTTCTCTGTTCATAATTTTTTCGACAGGGAAAAGATCCCCTTCACACTCCTTAAATATCTCCCCCATGTCAAACATTGGTGGGAAAATTACTAGGAGAAAAGTTCCACAGAGGAGTCTGGAATATATGGGGTCGAGCCCACTTGGGATTTTTTTGTGGACGTGGTTAAGGAACAATATTACCTTGTTGGAAACTATGAGGACCAATACATGAGATGGACCACACTACGGCAAGAGAGGGGCCAAGAAATTCCAGATTTCACCAATACCTTCCATACCTTGCACACCAAGATGAGTATCAAAGACTCTGAACGACATTTGGTTCTGAAATACCATGGGGCTCTACATAGATACATCCAAACTGAAATGGATTTTAGGATATATCATTGCTCGGTGTTGCTTATTAATATGTTGTTAAAATCGAGAAGAAATTTGAGCACTAGAACAAATGGGAGTTGGGGTCTACAAATCTGCAACAACCAAAGTATGACAAAGACGACCCTAACAAATAGTTTCCCAAAAACCACTCCAAGCCAGAGGAAAAGAAGGGTCATGGGAAGTCAAAGAAGGACACCGGAAAATGGTTTGATTTCCACAAAATCCCCTGGCACAACGATGAATGTTGCTCAAAACAGTCATTGGTGTCCGATATCAAAGACAAGGAGTCGAACCCTGATTCAGAATCTGATTCTAAAAATAATTGTAAAAGATAGATCATTGACAAAGACCCAACATATCCTGAAGAGGGGGAGTGCCTTTGTCATTCACAGATGTGGGTGAACATTCACAGATGTGGGTGAAGGGGACCCCACTTCATTTTATTGTTGATAGTAGAAGCCATGAGAACCTCATCTCAACATAGGTCATCAAACATTTGCGATTTTTCACAACACTACATCCATAGCCATACAACATCGGGTGGCTTTGCCAAGGAAAAGATCTTCATGTCAGCCAGCAGTGTCGATTGTCATATGACATCCAACCCTTCAAGGATGAGATATTATGTGATGTTTCCCCACTGGATGTCTATGATGTTCTCTTGGGCCAACCATATATGTGGAAGCACCGTGATGTTTATGAGTCTCGACCTCGTAGTTTCATTGTTTCTCTAGGGGGTCATCTCTACAGAATACCAGAGGTAGTTCCGACTATTGTTCCACCAAAAAAGTGTCGCAAGGTAGTATCTCATACTACAAAATTCATCTTCTTCACAATCTATTCAAAATATGAAAAAATGGATATTGCAACCACTACAACCTCGGCCCAAGCACCTTCTATCCAACAGAAGGAGGTTGACAAGATTGTAGCAAAGTGAAAAGATTCCTTCTGCACAAAATAATTTCATGTATCCAATCTAGTTAAAAAGGTCCAACCCTTCCAGCCACATGCTTTTGATATCCTTCCATAAATCGAGCAACGTGACGTCACCAACAAGGCCAACAACTCACCAATATTCAGATTCAACAAATGCTTTTTCCTCTCCCCTGGGCACTCAATGCAATGGGTCTAAATGAAGGTTTTTTGGGATCAATATTCTCAATGATAGCAAAAGGAATTATTGAGCCCCCAAAATGAATCTCCTCAACAATACCTTTCCAATAGGCTATCATACACCTAAAATGAAGATCGTATGCAAAAGTTATGACTCCGGGAAGTTGATATACTAACTTACCCAAACAGGGCCCACATGACTTTTGGTGCTTCATCTCATAGGGTTAGGTTTTTGGATGTATAGGGTTTTTGGAAGTCCTTTTTATTGTAAAAAGGCCTTCAGAGCCTCATTGTAATCATCTTCTTGTGAATGTGAGTAGCTGTCACATCTCTTCTCAGAGATAGGTTGCCACCATTCTAGCGAGTCTTTCACTCTATATTTTTACAGTCTTTGTACATTTATTTCATTAATAGAAATCATGTATTACTATATATATGTGTTTATGGTTTCAAATCTGATACATTTCTGCTATAATATTGAATATCTTTGATATCTCTGTGTATTTCCTTATTATATCTCCACTCTCGTTTCGTGCCAAAAATAATCTAGATCAATGAAGGATTCCCCTTGCTCCTCCAATGGAGGAGGATCATTGGGCTGGCCCATTAAAAAAATCCCAAGGAGTTTCCTCATTTATGGAAGGGGGGTTGTGATTCTTGGTGTTGAGTAAGGTGAGCAAATTTTGTGTGGGAACGTTGAGAGGATGTTGATTCTTTGCAGTGAAGTATGTGTTATGGAGGCCTTTTTATTTTCAAAAATGATTTTATTCTGGGAAATCCAAATTCCCTAAAAAATGATGAGAGGGAAAGCCTTGAACTCAATATTTAGATGACCAGACAACCAATTATTTAGAACTTCTGCCATATTCGATCCATTCTAGAGTTGGGAGGGCCCAAGAGAGATACTAATCTATTTCCAAACTAAAGTTGTGAAGGGACAGTGAAGGAAGAGATGTATATTGGATTCTTCTGTAAACAAGTAGAGCACACGTCGACTTGGGCCTGTCAAGGAATGCTTTTGTAGGTTCTCCCAAGTAGGGGCCTTGGTTTTTATAAGGAACTGGATGAAGTGAGATCGGAAGAGCG
>CBVK0100097249.1:0-33540 GCA_900067695.1 Picea abies
TCTACCTTTAGATAAAAGGAACCTGCTCTAATACCAATTGTTGGACAACTAAGAGGGGTGGTGAATCAGTTGTTACCGTGCTTAAACAATTATGCTTATTTTAAACTCTTTACAGAGCACTCAATGACAATCACAATAATTCAGGGAAGCAAGCAATAGAACATTCAACATCATTCACACATATGAGATACACAGAGACAAATATTTCCCGAGGAAACCCATAAAGGGTAAAAACCTCTTCGTCTTTATATCATAAGTAATATTTACATTCTGTACATTATCATACTTATGAGCACCAACTCATAATGAGGCTACAACCTCTATTTTGCAAGCTGCTACTCGCTGAGATCACCAACTCTCTGGATTCTCTAGCACCCACTAGAAGGAAGCACCGACTCCCTGGTTTCTCTATCACCCACTAGAAGGAAGCACCAACTCTCTGGTTTCTCTAGCACCCACTAGAAGGAAGCACCAACTCCCTAAGAGTTCCAACACCAACTAGATGGAAGCACCAACTTCCTAAGAGTTCCATCACCAACTTCCAGTTACACAGGCACCGAACTGTATATCAGAGAACCAATGTTCTCCCTTGCACCACCATGCCACCTTGGTTTCTCTGGCTACAACCAGATGGAAGCTACAACTCCCTGTGTTCAACCACCCACTTGAACCTCTAAGGACAACTGTCCTCCCTAGCACCTCCCAACCACCCTGAAATATAAATCTTTGCTACTGAAACTTATTACAGTGATATAATGTTCATCAATGGCTTACCAGTCTCATCATTGTTCTACTACATTGCCCTGCTCTGTCTGCCTCACTGTCTTCCTGCACACATGCCTTGCACTTTCTATTCTTCTGCCTTTTATGCTCTGTGTGCCATGTCCATTCCATGCACCATTCCTCTTCTGTGTATTTCACTTGCTGCACTCTGCCTCTTTCTACACACATGAATCACTCTCAACAACACCCAATCTCTTCTCTGTTCTGTGTTTTTATACTCTATGTGCATCTTATGCATGCTCTATTCACAATTCTTCTGCATGCTCTCCCCATGTCAAGTTCTTTGCCTGATCATCATTGCAACTCTTCAACTTCTCTGGCGGTTAAACCCATTCGTCCATCATCACTAGGTGTTATGCCGAGATTCCTTAGCCTCTCCAGCAGTTGAGTCTCTTCGTCTTCTCTGTCACAGTCGAGCTCATTCCTTGTGTTGCAATTCCAGGCTCCAACGGTCTTACATTTGTCAATAGATTCTATGAACAGTCTTCATTCCACTGGAAGATGCCTGGAGACTCTTCATCTTCTTTGGCGATCACCCTGAAGTCTCTTCGAGTCCTCTGGCAGAAGCCATCAGTCGTTTCTAGCAGTTACACTGTGAACCTATTGAGCCTTGTGCCTTTGGCACCTTTCACCTTTCCTTTCACACGTGGCCTCAGGCGGTGACCACATGCCTGTTCAGAAGGTTCTTTTATGACTCGCGTTTCGTGGATTTGGGGATGAGGCATCTCGACTCTCCAAGTCGCGATCTCCAAAATGGAGCTTGGTTGCACTAGATCCTTCCTCCATCTTCCGCAGATGTGACCACTGGCTGTGACCAAAGCCTTATTCGAAACTGCATTTTTCAATTTCACGTTTTGCGAATTTTTTGCGAGTCCCTCTGACTCTTCCAACTCCCGATCACGAAATGGAGCCTAGAAAATTGCAAGCTCCTTCCTTCACATGCCCACAGTTATGACCGAGCGCTAAACATAATTTGAATTTCGTGACCTCACATTTCGACATTCCTGTGATGAAGGGTTTCGACACTCCAAGTCGCGATCGTCGAGACTTTGAGATGGATCTTATCACCGCTAGCTTCTTCCCCTCACGTGACCACCGACGGTGACCACAGGCTGCGCCAAAAGGTGCTTTGTATTTCGCGAGCTTATGAACTTCATCAAGCCTGATCAACGATCGAGATCTCCAATGATCTGACGGTCCAGATATCATCGCGATCTCACACATCACGATTCCTATGATGAAGGATCTTGATACTCCAGGTAGTGATCACCGAGACTCCGAGATGAAGATTAGCACTGCTAGCTTCTTCCCTTCACGTGACCACCGACGGTGACCACAGGCTGCGCCAAAAGGCGCTTCGTATTTCGTGAACTTATGAACTTCATCGAGCCTAATCAACGGTCGATATCTCCAATGATCCTAACGTCCAGATCTCATCGCGATCTCACATATCGCAATTCCTGTGATGAAGGGTCTCGATGCTCCAATTCGCGATCGTCGAAACTCCAAGATGGAGCTTGGCATCTCTAGCTCTGCTCTCCATCTCTCGACCATGTGACCATGAGATATGACCATTCGCCAATCAAACAAGAACTTCACACCTTTGAATTTCTAGTCAGCGAAACAATGATCTTTCACCATGTGTCTTCTGGATACGACGATCCACGACTGTCCTCAATGGACGGCCAAGATTCCTTCACAGTTTTGGAGAGTTGGATGACTCTTGGTCTTATCTGCCTTGCAGCTTCACCATATTTAATGGATGTTGGTCCTTCATAATTACTCCAGATCTGACAGCCCAGATCTTATCGCGATTTCACATATCGCGAGTTCGAACCTCTTTCTTTTGGATTTCCCGATCTGCGAAACTCTGAAATGATACCTTTTTCATGCTTTGACTGTTTTCCTCTTTCTGAGCTTACACTGTTGATCTGCTACTGATCGTGTTGATGTTTGCCATCAATGAAAAACATGCATACTCTGCCTCTATCTAAAAACATGCCAACAGATATGTACCAGATGGTGCTACCAAGTTAAAGACTTGTTGGTTCTACAAGGCAATTTTGGCCTTCAACACGTATTTTTGTAATTGTAATTTATGCTCCTCTGTGTGGGATTATAATGTAATAGGTCTGCATGGATCACTGTTTATGTCAATTTCCTAGGACTTTATCATTAGAAGAGTTCCTTTCAGCGAGTTTTTTTTTCCTCAGGTTATTAATTTGGCCTAACCAGCCTTATTAATTTCCCTTGAGTTTTACTCCCACAATAATTCTCCAAAGTGTTGAAAGGCATTCTAATGTTTGATCCCTATGGTATCCAGTGTCTAGAAATACTTTAAATTACCATGCTAGACATGTTATAGAGGCTTGCGGAATTCCGTTGAGTCTAGATAGTTTTTTTTTTAAATTACCCATTTAATGGTAATTTTAATTAATTTTTGATAAAAATTGTAAAAACTGGATCCTTGAGATTTTGATAGGGGTATTTGTGCTAAAAAAATTGGAATGAGACCCCCTACACCCTTGGAGAAATTTTCATCTCAATTGGACACGTTTTTTTAGGTGTTTGTCCATGAGGAGTCTAAGTCAGTCTAAGACAACAATTTAATTGTTGGAATTGAGAAAGTCAAACTTGTCAAATTGTTGTAATGTGAGCAAATTAACAAGAGAAAGAGTGGGATAACTTACCCAAACATTTTCCTAAGCTATCCTAACCCTTTCCCAACCTTCACCTCACCCCCTCACCTAGCCATTAAGCCAAAACGTCCTTTTCCCCTAGAGAAGTGCACCCCCCTTCTAGAAGAATCTCAAGAAAATCAAAAAATAATTAAAGTGAGACTTATTATCTTCTTTGGTAAACCTCCCTAGTCATCCAACTCATCATTTGACTTTTCAAAGCATTGACAACTCATTCCAACTCATCTCCAAAATCCTAACTCCTCTCAAACCCTAGGAAGTGTGCCCCCCTTCTTGAGATGCTCAATTATGTTATGTGATTGACACTTGGAGAGCATCCAAGAGGGGTAACTCTTGGATCCGAAGTATAAATAAAAGCCTTCCCTCCCTCATTTGACACATCTACTCTTGGTATTGTTACTATGCCAAAATCTCTCTTCTCCCACTCTTTTCTCTTGCTCTCTCTTGCTCTTGTTCTTCTCTCAAGCTTGTGGAAAGTATTTGCTCAAGCTTGCTATTGAATAAAGGAAATGTTTGGAGGACATATGGTGTTGGGAGTCTTATTGGTGCCATACTTTTCATGAGGTGATCTTGTTCTTTTGCATCCTTTTACATGCTTAGATTTGAAGATCTATGGTAGGAATATTGAGCAAAGTATTTTGTTTGTTTAGGTTTATGATAGTATTATCATAGATCTAGTGAGATTCTTGGTAGTTATTTCAAAGTATTTTGATTTAATATATAGATTTACTCACTTATTATTGTTTCTTGTAGCTTAGCATTGAAGATTGACAAGGTTGCCTAGGGTTTTAATAGAAGATTTCAAATCTGGAAATCTCCATTTTTACCCACATTCACCCTCTAAAATTTTATGTTTCTAATTGCTTTTCATTTCCATAATATTTTGGTATACTAACATGCTTATATAGATCATTTATATTTTTATAACTTGTTGAAATTTACACAAAAAAATTCTGGTTTTTACAACTGAAATTTTCTCAAGTTTTTGTCACTTTTGCAGCATTTCCAACAAGCTTTTGCTTGCTGATTTTTTGCAGGTTGGTGACATTTGGGAGATATTATAGCCCATTTGGGGCATCTACAAGTAAAATATCAATCTCCCAAAATTGGGTAACAAATACCCTCTTATTCTCTTCCAATTCTTACATAGTAATCAAGCCTAAAGGGCTTGGACTTCTCACTTTGTAATTAATTTCTGCATTTTTCTTTTTCAAGTTGCCTACACCTTGGAGTGAGCTTGGATAAGCCAACCCCCAAAATCGTAAGGCTAGGTTAACATTTATTTATTGATTCTTTTATGTCTTTGATGGTTTAAAATTTATCTAGATCTAGAAGTAAACAACCTAATACTAGCTTAGGCCCATGGAGACATAACTAATTTACATTGTTCATCTTGCTCTTTCATTTCATTGCAAGTTATTTCCATTCAAGTGTTTTGCTTTCAACTTAATAATATTTAAAATAATTCTTATATATTGCAATTTACCTTTTCTAAAAGTGTTGTATAATCTTGTAATTTACTCTCAAGCTTTTACTTTCTTGCAATTTTAAATTCAAGTACTTTACTTTTCAAGTCTTTATCTTTCAAGTATTTTCCTTTTAGTTTGCAAACACATTTTATCTCAAGCAATACATTGTAATCACTTTCAACTAATCTAACTCAACTTAATTCACTTAACCTCAATTCACTTTTAGTCTCTAGGGCCTAAAATCTACCTAGTTTAATAGGTCACGAACCATTGTCCCAACTTTACCAACAAAAAAGGAACCTAAGGAAGAAGTAGGGGGTGCTAGATCAGGGACAGTCTCACAACACTAGGTGTCCTCCTTGTGGATTACTTTTGTTCCCGGATTGACCTATGGAGCTAGGGTGTGGCCTTGTTTACCTTACTTATTGATCACCCAACAATTATTTTGGTACAAGCGGGGAGAGTTATTGGGTTTTCACATAGTCAAGGATTTACACTTCATCTTAATAGATTAAGCAATCCTAATTTAATCCACTTTAACCTTGGGCAATATATAATCTATCTTTATGGTTATGCTTAAGTTACTTTGCAATTACTCTACTTTTACATCACATGCAAGTTTTACTTTAAGCATCTTGTGGGTTTTGTTATCACTCCAAGAGTCACCCTAGACTATAATCAGGTGAGCTTGGTAACATGAAAAGAATTCAAATTTAATATTGAAAGATAAGCTTTAAGGTCACAGGGAGTTGACCATAAGGACAATCAAATTCATCTACTGTACACATTCCCAACTATAACCTTCAACAAAAGTGGCCTTAGCAACTTCAGATCAGACAATAGGCTTGATAAATGGATGAGGAAAATAAAATTGTGATCCAAACATGTCAGAGATACTTCCAACACTTTAAAACAATCATCTCACAATAAAAATCTATGTATTAACAATTTCTAGATCACCAATGCAAAGAACGAAGACCATCACTCAATCGTTGTATGAATAAGAAAAAGAGTAAATCAATCACTCATTTATATTAGTACACAGAGAAAGACATAAATAAAAAAGAAAAATTGATCTTCATCGATAAGGAATAACAAGTATGAACAAATACAGAGAAAGAAAAAAAAACATAGTGATAACACTCTGAATTCCTCTAGGTCAAAGCCCCCTTCCCCCTAGCTCATTCCAACCCCTCTCCAAGAGATCCCCCTCTCTTAAATAGAAAAATCATACTAATATATTGAGGAGGTCGAACCCCATCTCTTCCATTGGATTCTAGGCCTTGGAGCTAGGTGGCAATAGTCAAGGAGACAAAAATCCAACAAACTACTAATTTTCAGGAAGTTGTTGGAAGTCTTTAATGAATTGTTTCCAACTCACTGCATGAGGTATTTAATGGAGCTAAAACTTAGGTGCAGGTGTCCCTTGACATCTAACTGATCCATGAGAAGTCATTTGAACCCTCCTTGACAGGTGCCAACCTACCAACAAGGCGAATATCCAATCAACTATGCAAAACAAAGAATTTGCAGCACATTCCACAACACACTGGTGTTTTAATTGTTTTTCTCAAATTACAAACTGGGTCATGCTGAAATTTGGTCAGCAAGTCAACAGGGATATCATCTTCCTCCACTAAACATTTCAAAGAAACCCACTTTTCCATCTTGGTTTTATGATCAAATTTGTAATAGTATCCGCTACAGGAAATTCCGTAGCGCCCTCCTATAAAACTACTCTGCATATTCCATAGCTCCTTTTCTGTGTCTGGCTAGGTGGTTCTGTAGTGCCTTTTATGTGTCTATCTAGGTGATTCCTTATCGCCTTTGGTAGCTCATCTATAGAACAATATGTGTAGATGATTCTATAGCGCCAGGCGATACGAAATCTCTGTGTTTTACAGTGTTATGCAATGAATCCTAAAAAACACAAAAAGTCTTAGTAGATGGACTATGAGTCTATAAATGCCTCCAGTAGGTGAAAATATAATATTTCCTTGAACACTTGAAAAATATAAGGATGAATGACCCATAACAACTACATGTGACCTTTTACAACTTCATGTGATAACATTGGCTCCACAAGGGATAAAGTCCTCCATGTGAGGCTCTAAGAACTGTTGCAACTCCAATGCCTTAGCTGTTGGGATATGGAGTCATATGTGCAATCAACCTATGATACCACCACTTATTCATGAAATCTGAAAAACCTGCTACAAACTGAAGGAAATCAAGTCTCGAGAAGCAAGCTTATTACCTATGCTACCCTAACCTAACCAAAATTGTAACTTGGTCAAGTAAAAGAAGATTTACACAGTAACCATTCAAGTAACTTGATGACTGAAATGATCTCGTCTATGTCATTGATTAATGAATAATAATAGAAGTATAGCATCAACGACAGAAACTCCTTCAGAAAACCATACTCACCCATGAGTATCAGTGAAATAATGCAATTTGAAATTTTCAGAAAATCTGAAACATATGTCTCCATGTATATGGCTATAGGATCATGAATCACATGATAGAATTCTGGTTGCATTAGAAGACTAGGTCGCTCCTTCGTAATCTCTGCTATACTGACAAGATTGTAATTCTCTCGACCTCCTTGAAACATCCCATAGTTATCACATGATTCAAAGCAATCATGGACAATAAAATATTTTTCTAGTTGGTTATTATCTCGTTAGGAAAGAAACTTATTTGTAGTGTATTCTTGAAATTGTTGGTCAAATTTATCAGAATAAAAAAGAATTGTAGACTGACCATATGATTTCTCAACCTCCTCTTTACTGTCCTCTAAAAAATTTGCTCTAAAACTGTTAGTTACAAAGTCAATACTGGGAGAAATAGTACATGCTGATACAAAAATATGTTCCTTTTTATTTGCTTGTTGACTTTCTCCCTGCTGGCCATCTATTGATGAAAAAGAGAACAAACTCACATGTTCCTGTAACTCCTTCCTAACTTCTTGAACAAAGTTTAAAAGCATATAATCAAGGAGGCTATCATGAGCCAAGAATGTTAACTGATTTTCTAAGTCAACAATAAGATGATGAGGGGCAACAACTTTCTCTAAAACAAAAATATCACCACCTTCTACAAAATCTTCGTCATGATATTCATCATAAACTAAATCATCCCTTTTATCATAATTAGGAAAAGTCTCAGCTGCATATGTAAATTCATCTTGTTGGTATGAGTTATAAGCATGTACATTTGCATCTTTAACAATGGAAAAATCCGATTTAATAATTTCAAGATCAGAAAAAGATTTAAGATATGAAAATGATGTGCAAGCATGTTGAAACAATTGCAAGCTTGGATAAGCTTCCTGTTGTCCTTATACTTCCTTAGTTTCTTCCTCATCCAAACAATTGTCCAAGATCTGACAAGAGAGTTGTGCACATGCCCGAAGATTACTCTCCACTTCCTTTGCATCAACAAACATCTGCTGCAAGGATGGTGACTTTCTTTCTCTGAGGTATAGGAATAGATTGAGATGTTGTGTCATTGTATATTGTACCATGGCAACAACCTGATTAGGCCGAATTTCAATAAGCATGCTATGATAAACGTTGTAGAACCTTATGTTGAAGACAAACAAAACTTCTCCCTCTCCTCTCCTCAAAGTATAAAAATCAGCGAGGTATTGATCAAGAAATTTGTTCTCGTCCCGATATTTTGAAAAAACATAATAAAAATCAGTCCATGAACCAATTGAACCAGGTTCCAGATCTCTAAACCATAAAGAAACCTCTCCCATTAAATATTTAGAAAATAATCTCATAACAACATCTTCTTGTATAATTTCCAGATTATCAACAAAATTTGGAAAAGCTCCCAAATGTTTCTCAGCTGAAACATGATTATATCCGGTAAACCTAGAAAGATACTCAACAAAGTTGGGAGGATAAGGATGAAGGTGAGATGGAAATTTGAGAGGTTTAAACACCCTTTGTTCGACTCTAAACTAAAATTCTGTGGGCTGAAAGCAAGGTTTAACAAGTTGTTGACAAGGCTCATGAGTAATAGCAGAAGGTAATAAGATATAGGAAGGTTTTGAATCTATTTCATCATTCTGATGGTCACAAGGCCAAGCATGTTCAGGAGGGATGGATATATAAACCTTGTTCTTCTCAATAGGCTGAAGTGAAGATTCAAGACCAACCTCAACAACACAAGCATGCTGCAAATTTCTTCTAGCAAGGATGGATATGTAAAATAAGGCTTATGATCATCTGAATAGACAAAGCATAAGATGATCCTCTTTATATGTGAAGGGAAAAGAAAAAATGAGATGATAAAGAAGAACAAGAGTTCATGTAGAAAACTAATGAACTGATACCTAATTTTACACTTATGCCCCTTCATCTTTTTGTCAACATGATCCTCCCTAGTGGAGTCTCTGATTGTGGAGTCGCCAGGTAGATAATACAATCAGTTTTTGTGTCCCTCTCTTGTCTACCATTAAGAGATGGATGTATGTCGTTCTCCCAGGGAAGCTATCTTCACACTTTGTTCCCCGACAACGATTCCATTTAATGTTATCACTCCAAGATTCACCCTAAATTGTAATCAAGTGAGCTTGGTAACATGCAAAGAATTCAAATTTAATCTTGAAAGATAAGCTTTAAATTCACGGGGAGTTGACCATAAGGACAATCAAATTCATCTATTGTACACATTCCCAACTATATCCTTTAGAAAAGTGGCCTTAGCAACTTCAGATCAGACAATAGGCTTGATAAATGGACGAGGAAAAGAAAACTGTGATCTAAAGATGTCAGAGATACTTCCAACACTTTAAAACAATCATCTCACACTAAACATCTGTGTATTAACAATTTCTAGATCACCAATGCAAAGAACGAAGACCATTACTCAATCATTGTATGAATAAGAACAAGAGTAAATCAATCACTCATTTATATTAGTACACAAAGAAAGACATAAATGGAAAAGAAAAACTGATCTCCATTGATAAGGAATCACAAGTCTGAACAAATACAGAGAAAAGAAAAAGAACATAGTGATAACACTCTGAATTCCTCTGGGTCAAAGCCCCCTTCCCCCTATCTCATTCCAACCCCTCTCCAAGAGATACCTCCTCTCTTAAATAGAAAAATCATTCTAATATCTTTAGGAGGTCGAATCCCATCTCTTCCATTGGATTCTAGGCCTTGGAGCTAGGTGGCAATAGTCAAGGAGACAAAAATCCAACAAACTACTAATTTTAGGAAGTTGTTGGAAGTCTTTAATGAATTGTTTCCAAATCACTGCATGAGGTCTTTAATGGAGATAAAACTTAGGAGAAGGTATCCCTTGAAATCTAAAGTATCCATGAGAAGTCATTCTAACCCTCCTTGACAGGTGGAAACCTCCCAACAAGGAGAATATCCAATCATCTATACAAAACAAGGAATTTGCAACACATCCCGCAACGCACTGGTGTTTTAATTGTTTTTCTCAAATTACAAATTGGGTCATGTTGAAATTTGGTCAGAAAGTCAACATGGATATCATATTCCTCCACAAAAAATTTAAGAGAAACCTACTTTGTCATTTTGGTTTTATGATCAAATTTGTAATAGTAGACACTACATGAAATTCCGTAGTGCCCTCCTACAAAACTGCTCTGCAGATTCTGTAGCGCCTTTTTTGTGTCTGGCTAGATGATTTCGTAGCACCTTTTCTGTGTCTGGATAGGTGATTTTGTAGCACCTTTTTTGTGTCTAGATAGGTGATTCTATAGCGCCTTTTCTGTGTTTGGCTAGGTGATTCTGTAGCGCCTTTGGTAGCGCAGCTACAGAACAGTCTGTGTAGACGATTCTGTAGCGTCAGGTGCTACGAAATCTATGTGTTTTACAGTGTTATGCAATGAATCCTCAAAAACACAAAAAATCTTAGTAGATGGACTATGATTCTGTAAATGCCTCCAGTAGGTGAAAATATAATATTTCCCTGAACACTTCAAAAATATAAGGATGAATGACCCATAACAACTACATGTGACCCTTTACAACATCATGTGATAACATGTTTGACTTAGAGAACTTAATTTGTGCATTAGCCCTTGGAGGCCTCATTTCAACATTTAATTTTGAGTTTAAGTTGTGTTTTGATGTAGTTGGTCTCCTTCCTTGAAGTTTCACAACCATTAGAGGCATCTTCATTGTTTGGGGCTTGTTGTTGTGAATGCCGGTGAAACATCCCCTTTGAGTTGCGCATCCTTTGGAGGCACTCTTTGTTTGGGACTGTTGGCTTGTTGTGTTGTGGTGATCATCTCTTGAATGCTCTTTCCTTTACCTACACAAGTCAAGTCAAGTTAGTTTTGTTAATGCTTTCCTATTTCATCTTGTTAATCGTTGTTGTATATTTAGCATTCTTTATATTTTTTTGTATAGATAGTTGTATCATTTACTTGTATCTAGTTCAATTGTATAAAGTAATTCTTTTGTATCAAGTTGTAGAATCTTGTAAAGTTTCTTTTGTAATCTGTTTATAATCCTTTGTAAATCTTAACCCCTTTAACTTAGTTGACCCCATTACCCAAACTTAGGCACTAGTCTTAGTTGACTTAGGGAAGGGGTTTTCCTTTGCATTGAAATCTTGCATTTGCATTGTTGACTCTCATATAGGCTAGATACCCCTAGACATTTAACCAATTAAAATTAACTCCTAGACATAATCTCTTAACTTACATAGTAACTAGGGTCTACCCCCCTTGGCTTGCCTAGGAGTAAGCCTAGACAGAAGGAGTTTAAGTCGAGGTGACAATGGACTTGAACTTAGACATTGTGCCTCTGAGGACACACTAAGTGGATCAAGACTTAGTCCACGTTTGTAAGTGTGCATAAGGATGACAACAAAGCCCAAATATGCCCTTTTAAATTTTTACACAGATAATATTTCAGTTTTCAGTTTTTTTATTTCAAAGTTGATACTCTTTTTTATTTTCATATGGTCTTTTCCCTACTCTCTGTGTGATCTCAGAAAATCAATTATAGAGTGGAAGTGGTTTTCTTGTTTGCATATGCTCTTTGCCATGCACTCTGTGTGATCTTGGAAAATAAAAAACATAGTCGAAAGGGTTTTCCTGTCTGCGTATGCTCTTTTCCATGTGCTCTATGCGATCTCAGTAAACCAAAACAAAGGGAAAATTTGCATTTTCCAGGTAAGCTAACCAAGATCTAAACCTTGTTGTTGTCGAGAAATGAATTTGTTTTTGTGTGTGAATGCATGAAATAATTTTTTATTCAGCACACACTCCAAGGTCATCTTCCACAACAACAACAAGACCCCAAATCCCCCTTCTTTAGACTATAATGTGTTTTTCTCTAGCGCACTTGTTTGAAAGTTATTTTACTCAGCAAGAGGTCTTGAGTTCAAGTCTCTTTTTTGTTACTTTTTTTTTTTAAGTTCATGCATCCCTTGTAAACTGCATTTCACTTAATTATAAAAGTGAATCACTATTAAATAACTTTAATATTTTATTCTAAGTTATTTTTTTGCATGCAAATTTCATTTACAAAGTAACTTCATTGTAAAAGTGATTCTTGTTTATTCTATAAAAGTGGGTCACTTCATAAGTAACTTATTTAAAAGTGAGCTTATAGGCATAGTTAGGAGGAACATCACCACATGAAACAACTTCTACTTGCCACATGGCTCTTTGGTTACCGTTTATGATTTTTTTTCAAAAGGGAATAACTGTTACATCCAAATTCCATTTTCAGAGCCATTTTTTTCTAAATCCTATTTTGTCGAGAACTTTCTATTGAGACCATCGGTTTCAGCCTTTAAATCTATATTCTCTACATATTTAATATGGATTTTTCTCAATGATAATTTTCTTACCAGTACCAACTACTTCTCATGGAAATCCCATGGAGGATGTATTAAGAAGTAAATGATTGTAGCAGATTTCCTTGGGAAAAGAACTAGAACCCACTGGTGATGAAAATAAAGTCAAATGGGATAATAAGAGTGATGAAGTATGTGGACTAATCAAAATGTCCATCTCTCTTGATTTAAGGTTTCACCTTCAAGGAATTGATGGCCCAAATAAATCTTGGGAAGATCTTGAAGTTGTGTTTGGTAAACACAATATTATTCGAGCCCACTAGATAGAAAATCAGTTAATGAATTTAAGTGTCAGTGATTTTCATTGCATTGAAGACTATTTATCTAAGTTCAAAACACTTAGAATTTTATGTATAGAATGAAAAATAGATCTGAAGGAAGAATGATGCATCTATATTATTCTTTCTAAGCTTGGTAGTGCATATTTTGTGTTTGTATCTACCTTTTATGCCACCAGAGAAGCTCTAGGGAGTGCTTACCAAAATCTCTCTCTTGAGTCTTTTTGTGATGCTTTAATTAGAGAGTAAGATAAACTTGTGCAACTTGGAGTGATCAACACTGCAGGTACCACCAAAAAATCCTTAGTGTCACAACAGAAAGATAAATCTAAGAATCCCAAGAAGAAACATCCTCGCCAAAACAATAAGCAAAACAATGGTCCAGAACCCTCTCAGCCAACTTATGCTCCAAACAATGACAAATGAGCAAAATCTAAAAGTAAGAAGACTGATAAAAATTTCAACTTTTGTGGGAAACATGGTCATGTGGAGTCCAAATGTTTTAAAAATATGGAAGCCTTAGAAGCAACAATGAAGAAGCACAACATCCATATTGATTCTTCTTCTTCTACTTCTCATGGATATACACTTTTTGCTTATGTTTTTTCCTTCAATGCAATTTCTACTTCTTCTGATGATGATTTGCTTATTGATTCTGGAGCATATTATCATATGGCTAAGGATAAAGTCATATTTTATGCTGTAAATGAATGTAACACTAATAAAATATTTGTTGGTGATGATAGATCTATTAGTGTTGTAGGGTATAGAACAATGCAGGTAGATAATGGTCATTTCAATGATGTATTATTTGTTCCAAGTCTTTCCTGCAACCTTCTATCAATATATCACATCGCTCATTCAAGTGAAGGTAAAACCGTAGAGTTTTCACCTCACCGTGTTGTAATTAAGGATTTAAAAGATCCTAAGAATATCCTCGCAACTAGAATTTTTTATGATATTACTAGGTTGTACAAGTTTGACAACTTTGGGTCATCATCTTTTCCATCAGTTTTTGTTGCTCATAGCGATGACTTGAGCAAACTTTGGCATGAATGGTTTGTTCGTCTAAAATATCACTCATTGCAACAACTATGTAATCAGTATATGGTGACCAATCTTCCTCTTGTTTCTTGCAGAGATGGTATTTGTGCCAGTTGTGTTCTCGACAAACATCATCAGGACAATTTTGAAAAATGTGCCTCTTGCCACGCCTTTGCCCCTTTGCAACTTGTTCACAGTGACTTGTGTGGTCCACCTTCTTCTCCTTCTTTTTTTGGGTGCAAATATTTCTTAAATTTCATTGATGACTTCTCTAGAGGCACATGGTTTTACTTATTAAAACTTAAGAGAAAAGTGTTTGACAAGTTTTTGGCCTACAAGGCCCTTGTAGAAAAACAATTTGGACATCAAATTTAAAGGTTAAGAACATATAATGGAGGTGAATATTGGAACAAAATTTTTACAAGTTACTACACTGCACAGGGCATCCAAATGCAACACATCGTTCCATATGCACCACGAAAAATTGTTGTTGCTGAGAGAAAGAATTACACATTAAAAGAAATGGCTAATTGTATGATCCAATCTAGTGGATTAAGTCTTAATTATTGGGAAAAATCCATTAACTGTGCAGATTAAATAGTAAATTGAACTCCCACAAAGGCTCTAAAAAATATAACATCGGAAGAATCATGGAATAAAATTAAGCTAGGTCTAAGCCACTTCCATGTATTTGGAAATGTAGCATGGGTGTTGGGCCCATGGTTTTTTAGGGATCCCCGTTTTTGCGGAAATTCCAAAGTTTTGTGGGAAAGCACAACATGCCAGTGAAAGAGCAAAATCGACGAAAAAAAATTAGACAAGTAAAAATCCAATTGTCAGTAAAAGCCAACTGACAGTCTAACATCGGTGAAAAAGCATCATGCGACAACTGGAAAAGTAGCAGAAAATCCAAAGAGCTCAAGGGAATGCAAGGAAGAAGCGGAATCAAGAAGCCAAGAAGTGGCAAGGAAACAATATAAATCTGGAGTTATGTAAGGGGAAAGGGTTACATTACTCTTTGATGTTTTGGTTTTACCATTGTTAACAATATGATAATTATTATGGGGATAGACTGTGTTGTATAAGCTATTGTATGAGAGTTGTAATTGTTGTAACACCAGGATGAAGTGATGATAATATAGAAGAGGTTTATTTGGGCTCTAAAATTTTGTTATCATGTGCATGAATCCATAGTTTCTCTATTGTGTGACTACTTATGTTATGTCTATTTCACAATTAATCATTGTTTATGTATGTCTTGTTGCGTATTGATGAATTAAACTGTATATGGTCATGCTAAACATGATGGTGCATCCTCTTTGACTCCCTACTACTTAAGTCTTGATTGTGATTCGGGTGAGACCTCCTTCCCTTGCAAAAGGTTGAATATGCCAGTGCTGCTAAACTACAACGGTATCTTTGTTGGTAACCTTCGAGAACCCTGGTCTTGATCTTGCGCCAACAAATAGTTTTGTTGCTGAGACCTGAGCTTTAAAGTGAGTTTTTAGAGGAAGCCTCATCACATATTTAAGTCCGACATTGAGAATTGGTGGGAAAGAAGGTGTGACGAGTTTATACAACAGAAAGTGATGTATGACACAAAAGATTTAGGGTTGTGAAGAGTATTGTCTTCTATTCTGAACCTGTGAGTGATTAGTACAATATCTTTTCGATCTATTTCCCTGAAGAGGTATTTTAGTGGCTCGATTGGTTGTAAGAAGCACCAAGATACAAAGATTGAGTCAAGAGCATATATAATTGGACCGTTGAGCGTTTAACAACTCTTCATTGGTTGGATGATTAGATCTCTCACGCTGTGAACTTCTAGGTACATACTACTTTGGAAGAGTATATTATTGAGTTTTCTATGGAAAAACACCAATATTTTCAAAAAGAAAAAGTAGTATTCTACGAGGGACCCAGAGGAATATTGTTGCATAAAATCCCTCTATGGATCAAGATTTTGCTAGCGGAAGAAGGAATTTTTCATGTTTCTTTCGCTAACATGGAAACGTAAACCCTTGTGTGCGGGGCACGGGGGGGTGATTTAGAAAATGGTTCATGAGTTAGTTCTAGGAAATTCTCTGGGAGATATGGGGGGGCGTCAAAACAAAATTGAAAGAGAAGAACGAGCTCAGAAGAGGGTTGTTCTTGAAAAGAGGTCGTGGAAACATATGAGAAAAGTGATGAAGAGGTCTGATCAATTGAGGAAGCAAATCAACTTTGAATTTAGTCATAGCAAAGAGTTAGAAGAATTGTGAGCTTTGAAGAGACGCGGAAGGCTAGCTAACCAATGGTTGAAAGAAATATTTGGTGAAAGAAGTGAAGAACGAAGTTCAAAAGAGACAGATGAAAGAATAAGCATGGATGCCACCACTGGCAAAGAGTACGCAATCAAAACCTCTAAAGACTTCGCGGGAAGCTTAGAACCTGCAACGCCAGAAGATGTTGGATTACATACAAATGTTAGTGCAACGCTAGAAACAAACGTGAACCCCCAGATCAAATAATTTCTCTCTGGAGGCAAAGGAGCCAACCTGAATCAATCACTCCCCTAGTGCCAACCATTCCTCAGGTAATTTATATAACAAATCTTTCTGTAAGTTCGGTTAATTATAGTCCTCTTAGTCTAACAAGTTCAAGTAGTAGTAGGAGTAGCAGTGTGGCGAGTGTATTAATTATATCACAACCAATACCCTCGAGATTCATTTTAATAGGATCTCCTAGTCCTACAATGGTGCATCAACACACATGATCTCTTACCCGATGCCAATAATTTTGGGGTAAATGGGATGAGGACATTGAGCAACATTGGTTTATTTGTGAAGCCATCTAGAGGTCTTACAGAACTCTAGATGAAAATAAACTGGTTGAGTTCCAGACTACTTTGAGGGGATGAGCTATAAAATGGTACATGAAATCTATCGAACAAGGGATACCTCAAGGGAAACCTTTCTCTTTAATCCAGGTAAAGCAAAATTTTATAGCGAAATTTCATATACCTCAATCGGAGCAACATGGTCTCTCTGAGTTGCGGGAGATAAAACAAAGAGACAATGAATCTGCATGGGAATATAACCAAAGATTTAAGGATGTGATAGGGAAGTTAGTGAATCCTATCCATGAGAATCACCGAAGAGAATGGTTTATATAGGGGTTGTTACCTCTTACCCGAATCCCATTGACTCAACAAAGAATAACTGCCTTGGGAGAAGCGTTGGAACAAATGATGAAGATTGAGGCTATTGCAGGCTATCCCATAAGCTTGCGGATGATGAGACCACCTAAAGATAGTAACATTGTGCAACGGCAAGGCTAGATCTCCATGTTAATTGATAATATTCAAGAGTTGACTCTTCCTCGAGTAGGTTGATTGTATGTATGGTGGACTGATTGTTATAGCGAAGGTCATACAACAATTGAATGCCCCAGATTGAGGGGTTTAGGACCCTCCACCCACTCGATGGCGCCTCCACTAGTAGGATCATCAGGAGGAGTTGCACAAGTTGTTGATGCAACGCCATTTCGTGGCCTTGTTCAATACCATTCTTTCCCGAATCATCAAGGAGGCCAAAGCAACAAGTATTTCTATATCTATAAAAGTCATGGTCACTTCCATGTTATACAAAAGTACACCTTTGTTTTAAATACAATATATTGTGAATTTTGTGGGTCCCCTACTCATGCTACCTGTTATTCCCTAAGCCTATTACCACCTCTCTATCCTTAAAATTTCATCCTATGCTATTAACATATGTTTTGAGCCTATTTGCCTTTGTTGTTTGCACCTTTTTAACACTTTATTTATCTTTTTGGTGTAATTTGTCTTGCTTTAATTGGTTTTCATTTGCTTCTTATAGGATAGTTTGAAATTGTACATAAAATATGTGACGCATTAGAGTGTTATTTCCTATTGGAAAATGAAAGGCATTTTCCTAATTCAAAAGCATAAAACAAAGTCGCTACCAAAATACTTCTATGCTGGTAGCACATGAGAAATCATTATTCCAAACGTGCTCCAAATTCGAGGATCGTGCTAGCAAACTAGAAATCATGCCAAAGGATTGTGCAAATGGTTATGGTACTCAAATGTGTAATGTTTAAATGATTGATTGATCCCTATGCACGATTTTAATAACATGGATAAGATTTTGCTAACATTTCAAATCCAAATATCGGGCCATGAATATGTTCATGCAAAGTGATGATTATTTTGTTTTGAAGTTTTTGAAATAAATGAAAAGGTAGCTTTATTCCATATGCAATTCAATTCTTCTTGTAATAGTTGTTTTGTACAAGTATTCTCATAAACCCTAGCAAGGAGGAAACCCTAATTTTTACAGATTTAGCCAAGATCGTAATTAGTTTGGATGAGCCAGAGTGAACAATGTCAACAAAAAAAGGGGAGGGAACGTTATTAGATTGGAACTTGAATGAATTGAGCTACTCCAAGCTCGACCATAAATTATGGAGAAGTTCATTCAAGGGGAATGGTTTCAATTTTGCTACAAATTCCAAAGGAACCATGAAGGAATTTCAAAGATTTTTGCCTAGAATTTTGATGGCTTTCAAACTCAAGTGGGAGATGTACTGATCCATGTCACAGAGCATTCAAATGAAACAACTTGTCATTTTCCTATTAGAGGAGAAAGATGGTGGAAGAAGAATAAAATTCCTACAGGTCTATGTAATCAGTTCCTAGTGGAAGAGCATCACAACCGAGACTAGATTTAAGGCATTCCGATTAAATGGAAAATAAGGGTTCGAGGAACAAGACAAGGATTTTCCTATAGCAAGGCACACAAGATAAAGAAAGAGAAAACTCATGTTATAGCAGGGACCAAGCAAAGAGGTAGGAAACAAATAAGATCGACAACAACCCATCAAAGTTTGTGTCCCATTGGTAAAAGAAACAGAAAAACAACTGACTTCATTCAATTTGGAGCATGAGATAAACAAGATCAAATCCCTATACCTTTACTAGAACTAATGGAGATTGAATCTTTTAGAAAATCAATTCCGAAGGTTTTGCAACCTTCTGCTCATGTTAATTTTTCTAATAAAATAACATTGGAAGATGAAAACCCTCCTACTATTGTTGGTCCCCATATTGAATATTTAAAGCAACAAATTTATGAGATTGAAATGCAAAATTCAAGGCTACAAAAGAAGGTTCAAAAAATTGCAGGAAAAGTACAGAAAAAGGGACTCAGGAAGAAGAACATCAAACTGTATCAGAGCAATGGTGTTCTTAAAACCAAACTGAAAAAGGGGATACTTCTAAAAAATAGAGTTTTAGATGCACAAGAAGTGTTTGCACTAGGGTTTCAACATTTCAATCAAGCAGGGGGCAATAAACAAGATTTACACTCAACATTTGCATCTTAAGAATATGCCTAGGTTGCAAGAATGCATAATGTAATGATGGACAAACCTACTCAAAACTAATTGCAATAAAAGTTGAAAAGATAAAGAATTTTCTTGTAGGTGATTGTTTTAGCAGTCAACTTCTAACGAGTCTCCCAAGAAAATGGTGAAGAATTAGAAGAATCCATTCAAAACCCACTTGTAAAATGAGACAAATTAAGTGACAAGAGGGCCATCTCTCGAAAAAAATAATATTTTAGGAGATACGGGTGGAACTTTGGGGATGATTTTTCCTGATTTGCTAACTTTTTCAAGATTTTCATAGATGTTCCATATTCACCACTTAATTAGTTCAACCTGTACTTGATCACATAAACTGGTACATGAATTTTGAGCAGTTGATACATAATCTATTTTGTAGGTCAAGGATATCTTTGGAATTATGATTTAGTCTTAGGATCAAATCTTTTCCCTAAAATCTAGATTATTGTTATAATGCAATGAATGTAATGGAATGTAGTTCCTATTTGTTAGCCAAATATTGAGACTCAGTCAAAACTATATCTAGATTTTAGGATATGATGTAACCAACTCTATGTATAAAAGGGAACTTAGATGACATAGTTATGGGTTCAAGTTTTGCGGTGCTAAAGGAACATTTTGACCTGGATTGTAATGCATGGATTCTACCATATTTTGCACTCAATGGAAAAATCATTCTGATGGTTAGACTGTCTCATATTTGTGTTAAATTTCTTCTATTTTTCTCTAATACATTTGAATCTTTTGCAAAGCATCTAATTTATCATGTTCTTGTTGAATGCCAATAAAGATTTTACTCTTTACTCACTTTCTACAGGATTTGTGTTTAAGTGTTTGTTTCTTGTTTTTGAATGATATTTAAGATCAATAATCTTCTTCGTAAGTGAACAAATTGTGAACTTGCAGTTTCCTTTTTCTTCCATTTTATATCACATTATCTAGCTGATCAGATTGAATGCCATTGACTAAGTGAATGTGGTGGAAACTTAATTTTGTGACCATAAACTTATATTGTCCAATTCATCCACTTCTTGACCCATAAAACCACCTATAAACCCAAAAATACCTACAAACATAAACCATTTCAATAATTGAGGTGTCCTAGCTTGACCTTAGTAGTCAAGGACAACTTTAGGGACTAACAATACCAACCAATGTAGAGATTTGGATGCTCTCACTGACAGATTAGATCGTTTCGCATTTAGGGTCAATGAAACTCCTCAAGGATCCAGAGGAGGTCATCGAAGTGGAGGAAATTTCAGAGGAGGATGGATTGGCAGAAGGGGACCATGTCATTGTTACAACTGTGATGAGAAAGGGCATATTGCAAGAGATTGTCTGCTTCCATGAAGACCATGGTGTGCACATTGTAGAAATAATACCCACTCTATCGAATATTTTCCTGATCTGATTGCCAAGTGGGAAGACCGTGCATGGAAAAGAGGGTCCAATCTAATCAATTTTGAACCTATATTTGTAGCTAAGGGAAAAGATTCAAATATTAACATTGTCACTAGAGGAGGAACTAAGATCGGTGCCGATATTGAAATTCCTCACCAGATCAGGATCCAAAAAGCAGTACCTGATAATGCCAAATATGACCCTATAAGACAGAAGGGATTTTTCAAAGATGTAGTGGAGATGTTCCACCAACTATCTAGTTATGCAATGCCTTAGGTTGTGGAACCGAGTTCTAAGCCACATCCTCACCAACCTAGAGTTGCAGAAGAACCATTTCCTCATATAGAACCCGCAGATAAGTCACATAAAGTTGTTGATCTGTGGTTACATCTACTTTCCAACATTCTATATGATGAGCAACTTACTGGAAAGCTACAGAATACACTAAAAAGGGCCTTGGGAACCGAAGGAAATTTGGAAGAGTCTATTGTTGCTAACCTACAAACACGTAACACAAGTAGGATACAAAGAAGGAATCATAGAACTGTAAGGTAATTTCAGTTGAACACCCACATTAATGACTATGATATCAGGGACATTATGCTAGACTTAGGTTCTGATGTCAATATATTTCCATAGAAAACTTGGGAAGCGATGGGCAAGCCCAAACTTCTATATTCTCCTATTCAGTTGTGGATGGAAAACCAATAGTACATCTATCTAGTAGGCGGGCTGCAAAATGTCAAAGTGGATTTGGTTGGCATCAAAACAGTGGCAGACTTTGAAGTCATCGAAATAATAGGGGAAAAATGTTTGTACCCATCTCTATTAGGCATTGATTGGGAGTATGACAACTATGCTATAATTGATCTTAAGAAAGAAATCATGACCTTTGAATGTGATGAAATAAATATAACCCAGCTTCTAGACCCTTATTGAGGTCCACGATATAATGACCTAGTAGATGAGAGTATGGAACAAGATGATATGGATCAACTCTACAATATAACTGCAGGAAACCGAGTAGATTACATTGACCCGACTGTAAATGGATCCATAAGTTGGTGAAGTATTCAGTTTGCGGATGAAGACTCTGAAGCTACTTGGGACAATTGGAAACAAGGCAGGTATCAGAACTTTTCAAGATGATGATCAATTGTCTAAGCATTAAGGTGGATTGGAACGAAGATCAGGGAGTGTCCAACATATGAGGGTACCTCATATTTACATAGTTTTATCATTAATATGGAAGGTGGGATTGCAGTAGAACACAGACTCTCAGCACTCGACCTAGCCCTGAAATATTCTCCATCCAGGTGGTGGGATACTCACAAGGAGACTCTAACCACTTGGGATGAAGTCAATATCGCTATGCACCATCGGTTCCTTCCGCCAACACAGATACCTTAGTTGGGACAAGATTGGAAGAAAAATATTATGTTGCTATCCTTGGAGATATATGATGGTAAGTCTAACCCATTTATACAAATTAGCATTATTTAAAAGTGTGAAAGGATGTGAAACTCCCATACTCCCTATGGAAACATCACTTATTCCATTCTCTGGGAATTATTCTTAAAGCCTGATATGTCTATGAGGAAACAAGAAGACAAAAAATATGCTAGAAGACACTTCAAAATCAGTTCTGCCATGATTTCTCCTTTTCTGGTAGGTCTACTGAAATTACTCTAGTACTACAACAAATCAAAAAGATGTTATTTACTGATGAATTTGAGTCCACATACCCCCCTGTACTATGTACTAAACATGAATACATACTCCATCATCATAGCCTTTATCCATCCCTTGCTCGAATACCCGTGGCTTGTAGTAAAGTTGACAAGGACCCACGATACCTCGAGGAGTTGGAAGATATTAAACATTTAACTTTTAAAGAATCCACAGGAACCATAGAAGTAAAGGATACTGTATCAGATGATATCAACAACTCATACACCCAACCTTTGAGGTTCCAGAAAGTAAACTTAGGGAGTGAGGAACAACTTAAGATGGTGTCCATAGGTGACTATTGGGATGATGAAACTATGACAAAGATACAAGATCTATTCCGGGAGTACGACTATATATTTCCTAAGAGTTTCTCATAACTGAAGGGAGTTAAGGAAGATTTAGGTGAAATGAAGATTGACCTAAAACCTGATGCTAAGCTGGTTAAACACAGACCTTGTCGTCTCAATCCGTGAGTAAAGGAGAAGGTTAAGAAGGATATAGATCACATGTTACCTGTTGGGTTGATTTTCCCCCTAGATGAGGCTAAATAGATCAGTCCCATTGTGATACAGAGCAAGAAGGGTATCTATGATATTAGAGTCTGTGTCGACTACATAAGTTTAAAATCAGCCTGTCTACACAATCCTTTTTCGACTCCCTTCAATGATGAAGTACTAGATCAGGTGGTGGGAAAGGAAGCATACTCGTTCACATATGGGTTTTCTAGGTATCACCAAGTTAGAATTATGGAAGAGGATAATAAGAAGACTACCTTCATTACATAATGCAGATCTTTTGCTTAGAATGTTATGCCCTTTGGGCTGAAGAATTCCCTAGTTGTTTTCTATCGAATAGTCATTGTTGCATTTCATGACTTCACTCATAAATTTCTTGAAATGTATACAGATGATTGGACTGTGTACAACCTATTAAAAGAGCACATATGTTTACTCTGGTCATATGTTTGATTGTTGCAGAAAGCTACCGATTTCATTAAACTTGAAGAAGTGTATTTTTTGTGTACCATTTGGAAATCTGCTAGGGCATATAGTATGTAGGGAAGGAGTGTTGGTGGATCCTGCAAAGGCTGTTTTGATACTGCATATGCCTCCTCCTACAACTTCCAAACAATTGTTGTCAATGTTGGGACAAATGGGATATTATCACCAATTTATCAAGAATTATGCAAGCATAACTTCCCCGTTGGAGAGATTGTTGAAGAAATCTGAAGCTTTCAAGTGGCAACTAGAGTGTGATCAAGATTTTGACACCCTTAAAGAAAAATTGAGCACTGCCCCTATTCTGGTATACCCAAACTAGCAAGTGGAACTCCATGTACATATTAATGCCTCTGGCATTTCTTTGGGTGCAATCCTTGCACAACCTGGTGAAGGAAACTTAGATCATCCCATCTACTTTGCTAGCAGGAAGCTCTCTCAAGCCAAACAAAACTGCACTACCACCAAAACGGAAGGTTTGGCAATGGTTTATGCTTTACAAAAGTTTAAACATTATTCATTGGGTGGTCATTTTAAATTTTTCAATGATCATTCTGATTTAAAATATTTCGCTAATAATCTTGTGTTTGAAGGAAATATTTGTCGATGGCTATTGTTGTTTCAGGAGTTTTATTTTGTGGTCATTGTTAAGCTAGGTAAATTAAATGTGGGTCCCGACCATTTATCTAGACTAGAGGAAGGAGAAAGTAGCGTAGCTGTAGATGAATAGCTCCCAGATGTAGATATTTTCAAAGTTGAATCTATTCTTGATTACTTATTTGACATTACCTTATTTCTAAGCACGAGTTTCTAACCTGAAGGTTATTCCACAACTCAAAATAAACACCTAGTTGTTCGCTCCGCAGACTATTAGCTGATAAAAAGTCAGCTGTACAAATTGGGACTAGACAATATCTTTAGACGATGTGTACTGGACCATGAAAGGTTGGATATCTTGTGGGAGTGTCACAGTGGAGATACGGGAGGCCACGTAGGACGTAAGGCAACAACATAGAAAATATTACAGGTAGGATTGTGGTGGACGACTCTATTCAAGGATGCTAAACACTACACCAAAACATGTGATGTCTGTCAGTGGGTTGGTAAGCCGTCGTGCAAAGATCACTTCCAATTACACTCAGTTCGCATCTTGCAAGCCTTCAAGAAATGGGTTGTGGACTTCATTGGTCTCATTAAACCACCGACTAAGCATTCAAAAGCAAGATACATTATTTCCGCAACTAATTACTTGGCTTGTTGGGATGAAGCAACTATTGTTTAGGATTTCTTGACAGACACAACAACACAGTTTAATTTTTAGAACATCATTACCAAGTTTGGTTGTCCTCGGAGTTTGACCAATGATCAAGGAGCCCACTTTATCAGTGAGACTATTGCGACCCTCACAAGAGAGTTTATGATTCAACATCATAAGAGCGGTCTGTATCATCCGCAAGCTAATGGAACAATGGAAGCATTCAACAAGATCTTGGAGAGGGGCTTGACTAAAGTATGTTGCACAAGTCGAGATGATTGGGATGAGTGAGTTCTAGTCGTATTATGGGCTTATAGGGATACTACAAAGATACTACATAAGTATACTCCATTCCAACTGGTTTATGACAAAGAAGCAGTTGTTCCCACCGAGTTCATCACTCCAAGCTTATACATTGCGCGAGTGAATCATATGACCGACGATGAATTAATTGCAGAAAGGGTCACAAAATTGATGGAACTCGAGGAAGCATGATTCTTAGCATGTTTTTATCAAACAGTGGAAAAGGCTGGACACAAGGCTTGGCATGATGGGCACATTAAGACCAAGAAGTTTGCGCAAGGCAATCGAGTCCTGTTATATGACAGTAAGTACCAAAATCATCCCAAGAAACTACATATGCAATGGCTCAGACCCTTTATAATAGCGGAAATACGTGACTCTAGAGATATCATGCTCACACAACTTGATGGTATTCTTTGTCTAGGATGGGTGAATGGTGTATGCCTGAAGCCCTACTTTTTTGTTGAATAAGTGAAGTTTCACCGCACTACTGTCACAATGAGTGAGTCTAGTAGGTAGGATTTCCAATTGTTTTTCTATTTTCCTTTTCTGTTAATAAAAGGGTGACATGCTTTGTTTCACTCACTCTAGAGTTTAGTTGTCACTGTCAATTTATCTAGCTTAGATATCAGCTTTGTGGTCGAGGAAGTCTAAATCAAATTCCGACGCATTTAGTAGCTTCCAAGTTCAAAATTTGTGCCATGTTGTTATCACATTGTTAGTTAAAAGTCGTTGATACTTTTTTTCTTGTCATCGTGTCATCACCAGTCGCAGTTGTTTAAATTTTAACAATGGTCAATACTTCTCTGGTTGATCGTTGGTATGACCATTACTTTCCCATTCACCTCATTATCACATAAATTGCAAGTTGGGAAAATCCAAACCCAATCCATAAAATGGTGAGAACTATGGGAATACTTACCCACTGTCACCTTAGGTAAGTACTCCCCTCACTTCAGTGAAGGATAAATCCTACACAAGGGGGGTATCACGGGTGACCCTAGGGGGAAATGAGACGAAAAGTGGAGTAATTGAAGATGATTCCCCTATAGGTCAAGGTAAGAGGTGGAATATGGATTGGAAAAAAGTCTTGGTAAAGGTCAATGGTTGTCAAATGCTTGAGTACCTGCAAAAAAGAATTGTACATGCCTAATACAAGAGAAAAACAAGTATACAAGCCCAATATTCAAATAGAAAAGCAAGTGAAGATTATTTTCCTATAAACAACAGTAAACAATGATATAAATCAGCAAGTAAATGATAATATAAGCTGATATATACGTCACTGAAAGTCAAATAAAGGTGCAAGAGATTAAGCGAGCAATGACTAGTAAAACTCAAGTAAGATAAAGCTAGACTTTAGTGATAAAGTAAGGTTGTTAGGAAATGTTATTGAAGATATATTATGACAGCCTTATGACTGCAGCAAAAAGGTTGTTATAGTAGCAAAATTGAACCATCAAAAATCACAAATAAACCACCCAAAATATGCGCTAATATTAGTAAATTATTATGGAATTCTTTTGGCAATTTCTGACGGTTGAAGAGTGAGTAAGAGAAAGAAGTTTAGATGATTTTTTTGCAGCCCTAATGGCTGTAGCATAAATTTTGTAAAAAAAATAAGATCTCCTTGACCAATCAAAACTTCCTAGTGGCTCAAGCAAGCTATTAAGGCAAATAATTGATTCCACTTTAAACAATTTGAGCATCTCTTAAAATTACACATTCCAATGCAATAATTTATTTCTCCAATGCAATTTTCAGGTTAGTGTTTTGTATCTATTGGATAAAAGGAGTCTCAGATGTAAGCGTTAGATCTATAATATCAATAGGGGTGTAATCTCTTCTACTCCCTAGACCAGGCACAACCAACTAAGGTAAGGCTAGAAGGGTGTAAGCCCTTTTACTCCTCCTAGTAACCTTGTAAAAAACTGCTTATCCACTAGTAAATAACATGAAACTTGGTAGAGGGTGTATGCCCTTATACTCCTCCAAGGTTTTGAGACAATATTACCAATGAAACTAGAATAAAACACCAACAAATTGTAGAAATTTCCTTACCAATTCCAAAATAGTAAGATTAAACCCTAGTTTACCAAGCAATGTCCATCCATAAGCAAGAGAATAAGCCTCCAAGAGGTGTGCACCACCTTAGCTCCACAATATACCATAACAAAGAATCCAAATAATGTTGTAAAAGAGAGAGATGACCCAAAATTTTCCAAGTAGGGCACAAATTTCATCCAAGTACTCTTTCTCCCGTGAGAGAGCTATGTTCAAATGAAATGAAATTGATCCTTATTTATACAAAACTCCTAAAAAGTGTGTGTCCACATAAATTTAGGGTAAACCCAAAAGTAAGGAGGCCAACCCCCTTTACTTTTCCCTTTTACAAAATGATTTCAAGTTTTCACATGAAGAAAACCCTAAAAATGTGACGTCAACCCCTTCGAGGGTGACGTATTGGTCACTTTGGCAAGACATTGAGCTTGAGGATGAAATTGTTGGGCCTCCAAAGGCCTTCCATTCATGCGTTGGGGTATTCTCTCCAAGGTACAAGGGATATTCCTCATAAAAAAGTGCCTAGTGTCCATCAAACATCACATCACCACCAAAACCCTATCCCTAGGGTGACGCCAAGCCCTCGAAGATGACGTTTTAGACTCCAAAATAAAATCGCTGGGCTTGCAATGGTTAGGTGAGGTCCTCCAAGGTCTCTTCCTTTTCCTCCAAAGGAAAAATTCATCTCTTGTACTGCCCCAAGGTTTGGTCCATGGCATCCAACCGGTGGGCTTCCTACCCCAATGAAGGCCCAAGTTAGGCTTGTTCCTACAAAATGTCCATCAACAAGGTCCTGCAAATATAGGCAAGTACGCCCCCACAAGGATCTCAAGCCAAAGCATCATGACAAGTAAAATCACATTTAATATAAAAGACACCTAAGCATGTACATAAAAAATTACCTCATTAAATTCAACAAGTGCTCAAAGACCCTATGCAATTTGCCAAGTTTAGGTATGGGAGGGTTGACAAGGTTACATATTGGGTGAATAAATCCTTAAGTCAAGGAGTGTTTCCTAGGTGGAAAACTCTCTAATTCATGTGCAAAAGATGAAGTGGGTGGGGGTAAGACTTTTGGGCATGGGTTTCATGACATACAAGGGTTCATTTGTCTCATTTACGGGTGCCTTTGTAGAGAGTGTGTTGCACCTTCATTTTCAATGCATCCTTTTTCCAAGCCCATTTATTGCCATTAATTATTTAAAGTGTTTCCAGGTTAAAGACAAGGCGAGACTTCTACCTAAGCATGAAAAACATTTCCCACCTTGACTCTACCTTGGCCACACTACGCTTCCCCAAGTTGAAGACCATGTGTGGGACTTCTACCTAAGCATAAAAAACATTTCCCACACATGCTCTACCTTGGTTGGATTTTTTTTATATTGTTATTTTTCACGGTTCCCATTAGTCACTTATGAGAAGAATTTCATTATCCTTGGGATCCCTGAGCGAGCATCTAGAATTTTTATGATCAGATTTTATATTTTCCAGCTACAAACCTCTGGGCCTTCAACCCCTTCTTCCCATGAAATGAGGTACAATCCCTTTTGGGGTTAGTACACTCGAAAATCCCAAAATACAAGGAGACAAAAAGGATGAAGTCTGTAAAATGATAAGTATGATCGAGAATGGTACGATGACTCATTGAGGAGAACTCCCAGTAGAAAACCCATCCCTAAGGGTGATGACTTACTAGGGCGCCATGTCAATCACCAAGATGAAATAGGGAAAATAACATAATTTCCAAGAAGATGTTCTATAATCAAAAGAAGCTCTAAATGCAACATACTAAAAATGCCTCAAATATTAAAGTGATGCTTACCACAATACTCGACTTGTACCTCATGGAGCAAGACCCATTGTCTTTTGGAAGCAAGCCGGTGTGGTTCATACCATCGTCACAAATCTAGGAAATGTGGTGGTGAAGTGGGTCTATGTATGTTCATGTGGACGTTGTAAGTCATCTATCTCTTGGTACTCCGTGTCTACAACCTGAGGGCCTCGAGACATCATCTCCTTATTTATCCCTAGAAATTGGGGATAACATCTGGCTCCTACTCGGGGACATGTACTCATCGTAGAGTGCATGAGAACCTCGACATCTCCTGGTCATACCTATGCCTACACTGAAACATAAAACTGTGAAATCTAGGGTGGATCACTCACCCTTTTCTCATATGTATCAAAAATCAAAATCTCAAAAATGACAACTAATCTAGAAAAGAAAATTTTGTACTTTTCATATAATATGAAAAAAGAGAAGCATGTAAATAAAAAATGCAAGTAGAGCAAAATGAAACTAAACTACCATGAGCAATAAAGATGAAAAATGGAAGAAAGGAAGATGACCTACCTACTTACCTGGGGCCCTAGGGCCCTGAAGATTAGGTGATGGGTGATGTCAGGTGAAGTCACACAACTGATGCAACCACTTAATTATAAAACATATCAAGGACAAGTTAAGCACATAATAATCATGGATAATAAAAATTATATACTCAATCGTGAAAGGAAAATCATGGAGATGGGTGGGAGGGAGGACATCTTGCTAGAAAGAGAAACTACAAGCCTGATCATCCTGGAAATCCGACTTGAAATGATGGCCACAAGATTTATCAACCTACTTCTTAATAGGACTATTGTATATAGATGATGGATCATCTTCATCTTCACTTAGAGCACCACTGCTTCTTGAATATTGAGAGGAGATGAGAGATAAAAAAAAAAAATTGTATGGCTTCCCAAAGAAGAACAAAGGCAAGGGATAGCCTCATATTCAGAAAAAGAAATCCTTCTGCTACTGAAAAATTGTTGCCCTTTCATATGCATATCCTTATTTGGGATGAAAATATTTTTTCTCTACAACATGAGTCTTTGATTGCTCTGGGATGACTACGTCCTTGTATCCATCAAAATATGAGTAGGAAGGTGGTTGGAAATATTAATAGAACAAATTTGAATCCTCAAAAGGGCATGAATCACAACTCATAAGGGATGATTGAAAATCATTATGAGTGTATGGTGACAAGTCATCCTCAATTGGGTGGAATAAATCTATGACCATATCATCATCAGGCTACCAATCATCCGAATCATATGCACATGAAGACCATTCCTCCAAAGGGGTCAACTCAACCCTCTTTTCCTGAGGAGCACCCTCAATGTCATAAATGGGTTCTTTTTAAAAATTGAATCTACATCTCCTGATTTGTATGAATTCATAGATGCGTTGATCAATCGTGTCGGAGGAGTCCTCCACAAAATCGTCTGCATCATTTGGATTAATCACTTCTTAATCTTTATGGGTGGGAGGAAAACAAGGTTGAATATCTTCGCCAAGCAAGAGAATGGACACTGATGACTCATCTAGATTCTCAGTATGTGAAACTTCATCATAATTCTTCTTTTTCTTCACAAAATCTTTTTTTATGGACATAATCCTCCAGCGCCTCTTCATCACAACGAGCTTAAACCTCAATGCAGATCACTTTGTTTTCTTTTTCCAAAAAGGAAAACTCTCATTTTTCTCATCATTGTAGACTTGCTCTTCAACAGGTGATGTTTTGTCAAGATCATGTACTTCCTTGGAGTCTTGCTCTCTATAGAGATGTTCTTCAGAGGGAATAGTCCTCAAATTCTCAATCAAATACAAGGGAAAAATCCTTTCTTGAAAAGAATCCTCAAGGTCACTAACAATATCTTAAAATTGTTGAGACTTCGATCCATAACTCTTGAGAAATTGTCAAATAAAGACCATTAAGTCCTCTGGGATGCAAGTATGCTTGTTAAAATATCTTTGTTTCTCATTTAGGGATAGCAAGAACAATTGTGTCACAACATTTTCCTGGGTAATTTGATACCAACGAAGGAAATTGATAAATTCAACAACATGTGTGATGGTTGAACATGGATTACCAAAAAAAATTGGGATATCATCCCATGCTTTCAACAGGTATTCATCATATACATCCATGGTTTAGAATATGGAAAGAGTAATCAGGGAAAGGTGGGTTCTTGGGTTGTGGAGTCATTAGATAAACCTAGAAAGTTCATCAAAGAAAAAGGGAGAGGGAACTTCCCTCGAGTTGAATTTTCGGGCAAGCTAGGAAAAGGATTTGGGATATCTTGCCAAAGTGTCGTTAGGGCTTGGAAGAGAATTCAAAATCCTCCCCAGTAACGACGCCAAAATGTTATCACACAAATTGTAGGTTGGGAAAATCCCGACCCAATCCACAAGATGATGAGAACTATGGGAATACCTACCCACTGTTACCATAGGTAAGTACTCCCCTCACTTCAATGAAGGAGAAATACTACACAAGGCGGGTATCCCGGGCGAACCTGGAGGGAAATGAGATGGAAAGTGGAGTAATGGAAGATGATGTCCCTATAGTTCAAGCTAAGAAGTGGAATATGGCTTGGAAACAAGTCTTGGTGATGGTCAACGGTTTCCAAATGCCTGAGTACCTTCATAAGAGAATTGTACCTACCTGAGACAAGAGAAAAACAAGTATACAAGCCCAATATTCAAATTGGAAAAGAAAGTGAATATTTATGTCCTATATAGAAGTAGTAAACAATGATATAAATCAGCAAGTAAACGATAATAGAAGCTGCTAGATACGTCATTGAAAGTCAAATAAAAATGCAAGAGATTTAGCTAGCAATTACTAGTATAACCCAAGTAAGATAAAGCTAGACTTTAGTGATAAAGTAAGATTGTTAGGAAATTTTATTGAAGATATATTATAAAAGCCTTATGGCTGTAGAAGAAGGTTGCCACAAGAGCAAAATTCAACCACCAAAAATCACAAATAAACCACCCAAAAGATGTGCTAAGATTAGTAGTTTATTATGGCAATTTCTTGGCAATTTCTGACGGTTGAAGAGTGAGTAATAGAAAGAAGTTTAGATGATTTTGTTGCAGCCCTAATGGCTGTATCATAAAGTTTGTAACAACAATAATATTTCCTTTACCAATAAAAATTCCCTAGTGTCTCAAGCAAGCTATTAAGGAAAATAATTGATTCCACTTTAAACAATTTGAGTATATCGTAAAATTACGCATTCCAATGCAATAATTTATTTTTCCAATGCAATTTTCAGATTAGTGCTTTGTATCTATTGGGTAAAAGGAGTATTGGATGTAAGAGTTATATCTACAATATCAATAGGGGTGTAGGCTCATCTACTCCCTATAGAATGCAAAACCAACTAAGTTAAGGCTAGGAGGGTGTAAGCCCTTTTACTCCTACTAGTAACCTTGTAAAAAATGGCTTATCAACTAGTAAATAACATGAACCATGGTGGAGGGTGTATAGCAGTGGCCTAGTTTAGTAAAAATGTCACACCCTTGAACTGGTACAAATACCTACTCACAAAGATGTTGCATGCTTGTGTCGATGTGCATGAGCAGGCCACATACTTCATATATGGATACCTATTGTTCACTTTTTCTATGTTGAAGTGGAAACCACCCCAAGTTCAATGCCTCTCCCATGATCCTGACAGTCGAATCTCCAAGCTCTTTGACCCTTGACCCAATCGCACTGATGTTACTCCCTCGACAAAACTCAACACTACATTTTTACTATGGCACAACGAATTGATTTCCGCCATATAATGCCCAAGGATTCTGTAGGTGCTGCTTAACTGACACACCCATAATATCTTGTTCGACATGAGCTGTGACTGGACATTTTTTAGGCCCTGAACTGTATCTTTGACTATTTTTCACATCCCTTCATTTCCTTTCTATTTGGATGAGGAAATTCTAGACAAGGAAGTCATGGGATGGCTGGGAGTTACAAAGGAAAATAAATAATCATGTTTTACCTACTAGATGCCTCCCATTGCACAGGGGCCAAATCCTGCACAAACACCTGGTGTTGGGACCAACTCATCCAAGAGAGATCAGACACCTTCAAGCTCAAAGGAAGGGGAAGACTTAGGTGAAAAGGAAGCACTACCTCATGGGCCAGTTCAAATTCCTTTCTCATCGATCATGGACGACACCACCATATTTGGTAAGTAATTGCATGAAGTTTTTGCATCTTCCTTTCCTTTAAAGAAGCAGTGCATTGACTCTCCATCCAATTATATTGTTGACCCCATCATCACTGAGGCCAGACCTCTATCTTCCCTTCCACCTCTAACCCACACCACTACCCCTCCAATCTGCACCACTATCGACTTTCCTTCCTTGGTCCCTGTGATAACCATCATTGATGTGAGATCGGAAGA